>JAODAL010074116.1:0-14492 GCA_025379985.1 Phyllomedusa bahiana
CAGTAAACCCATCCCAAAAATATTTATCGGGCGGACGCAAATTTTGGGGTTTTTTCCCATCATAAAATATGAGGGAAAAAATTAGGTTTTGGTTTGGCTTGACTCCCAGTTTATTGAAAACAGTGATAGAGGATTTGGGGGAAGCTACAACAAATAGGTACATTTAAGCCCAAAAGCTTTTTTTCCCGGGGCTTTTTTTGAAAAAATTTTAAATTTCAGGGAGGAAAAGTCGTACATTTCTCCCAAACCCATGTGCCTCACAAAATGGGGAAGGGCCGTTAAAAGGGGCGGGGAGGAGGGCGATACCCCGGGGGCCTACATTTTAATGCAGCTCCCGGACAGGAAGGGGGCCCGGGACGGATCGCTCCCCCCCCGCTCCTCATCAAGCGCCGATACTACACGCAGCGTCGTCCCAGAGGCCCCGGGACCGGTGTAAGGGGGTGATGACGTCACGCCGCTTCCGAACCCCAAAAACCTGGCGCTGCGGGGATCCAGGAAAGGGTAAGTAAATTTGTTTTTTTAAAAATCCTTAGCTAAAAGGGAACTGGCTACAAGGGGGTCAACGGCTACAAGGGGGAAAAGGGGTACGGGGGGCCCAGCTCGGGGGGGAACTGCTAAGGGGGGGACAATCTACGGGGGGGACACTGCTACCGGGGGACACTGGCTAAGGGGGAAAAAATGGCTACGGGGGGGACATTTGGCTACAGGGGGGCCGGGCTACAGGGGGACATGGTACAGAGGGGCAAGGGCTACGGGGGGGACCTGGTACAGAGGGACACTTTCTACAGAGGGGACACTTGCTAGGGGGGGGCAGGCTAAAGGGGCACGGGCTACGGGGGACACTGGCTCGGGGGGGCCGGGGCTAAGGGGGCACGGCAAAGGGGGGCACGGTACGGGGACAAATCTACAAGGGTGACACGGACGGGGGGACCGGGCTACAGGGTTACACGGGGCTACAGGGTGACCGGGCTAGGGGGGAAAACGGAACGGGGCAACTGACCGGGGGACCACAAAAGGGGGGAACTATCATGGCTACAGGAGAAAAATTTCATGGCTGCGGGGGGTTTCTTATGGTTAAAAGGGGGGATTACATGCACGGGCAATACGGGCGGCTGGGCTACTTTGGGTTAAAAAGGGGGGTATTCGACTCAGGGCAACTATCAGGAACGGGTCAACATCGGGGCTACTGGGGCTATTTCTGCTTTCGGGTTTGGGATTACATGGCTACGGGGGGAGATCTGGGGTAGCACTGGTTCATTATGGGACTTATTTTTTGGGGGGGGGGGGGATTTTTTCACCCAGCAATTTAGCCCAGGAACGGCCCCGAATGAGGGTTTTTTCTATTAAAATACTTTTATTATTTATTACATGATTGGGGGGTTTACTAACACCCCTTTTGATTGTTCCCTTTCTATACTATCGTAAAATCGGCCAGTTCACATTGGGAAAAAAAGGGGGTGTTTGTGAAATGGTTATTCCCTGTCAGTCTGAAAAATTATTCAAATTTTGTAAAGGAATTTAGAAAATGCAAAAAGTGAGCAGACACGGGGTGTTTTTGACTAAATTTTTTATTTCATAGCCCTATAGGTTTTTTCATATGGGTATTAAAACAACTTTTTTGTCGAAAAGAGTTTTCCTCATGAAATAGTAAACCAAAATTTAAAATTAGAGTTTTTGATAAAAAACCAGGCCCCACAAGGATTGTTGGAAAAGAAAGGGCCTAATTCAGAATATAAAGAAAATACAGGTGCAGGAGGACTATTTAAACTGTCTTTGGGGTCAAGTGCTCTCTATGATGGGGAGAGAAATTGAACAATGCTTTGGGCCAAAATAGCATAGGATGGAAAAAATTTATTGCTTCCCAGGGAAAGCTTTGATGATGTAACTGTCCAAAAAAGGGCAATTACTATACACAGACTTTTATCTTTTGGGTAAGGGTTTTAATGGGGAACACTACATCGGTTTTTCCATGGGGAAGCCAGTCAATGTTCCTTTTGCCCTTGACATTTTCTGATTCTGTTTGCCAGTGACCTAACTAAACACACATTTGAGATTTTGGGGTGGCTGTCAGCGTAAAATAGGGATAGTTATACTTTTCCCTGATTTTAAAAATTTTCTGCCCAAAATTTTAACCAGTTTTAATAGGGGCCGATAAAAACCCGAAAAAAATCCCCTCTGGTTTGTGGCCAGTTTGGAAATTTCCTACACCAAATTTGCATGTCCTTTATCTCTGTACCTGTGCCATTTATAAGCTGTTTTTTGGGGACATCGGGTAAGGACGGCTCTTTGTTATTTTTCTACAGTACAAAACCTTGGAGAAGCTGTTACCCCTCAACTTGAAAATAGATTCAAAACCCCCGGGGCCCCTCTTTTCTAAACATTTTAGTTTGAAAAATATTTTGCTTTTTCTGTGTAAGCTTTTCTGTTTGCTGTTATTTGTTCATTTTTTTTTTTTTTCTGGGTTGACATTGCCCAAAAAAACCCAACATTATCTTAAAGCCTGTAATTTTTTTTAAAAATAAACTTATTATCTGATGTTTCCTATTGAAAAAAAAGGGGGTTTTATCGCTAAAAAAGATCATGTCTCATTTTTTATGGGAACAAAAAAAAATAACACTTTTTTTAATTTGGGGTTGCTTTTCCTCGGAAAATTTTGGGTTTACAGAAAATGACCCTTTTTCTTTTAAATCTCTATTCTATTTCTGTTTGCTGCTGGTCGGGCCCACTCCCCCGGCTGTTTTCCCCCCCCCCCTTGAAACTGTGTTTGGGTGGCTGACATTTTCTTCCCCCCTTTTTGGGAAATACCCCCCCCCCAAAAGGGAAACGCCCCGGCCAAACGCCCCCTTCGCGTTGATTGGCTGCCCCCACACCCCTGGTTTTTTTCCCCTCTGGAGCTGGAAAAAAATTGATAGTAAAACCCAAAAGGTCTGCGGGCTCTAAACTCTTCCCCAATCTGGGGTGAATGATCTGGGAATGACTTCCTTTTTTAAAATCACAGATCCCCCCAAACAAAAAAAAAGTATTATAGAGTTCCTCCCCTTTTAAAACAAGAGGGGGAGAGGGAAGGGGGGCAGTGTGCATTGCTCCATAAAACCCCTTTTTCTGCTGCCGGGGTAACAGAGGGGAAGGGGGGGCAGTGTATACTCCTCACGGGTTAAACCTTGATTTGGGGTTTGGTAAACTGCTTTTATAGCAAAGAAAGGAGCTTGGGATTCACCTAAAGGGCTCTGAAAGAAAACATGACAAGCATTCAGGGGGCGGGATAGCTGTCCCCCTGCGGGACACATAAGAAGCATGCAGGAGGCTTTTAAAGCTGCCCTCTGCTTCCCCTGCCTCACCCAAAATTGTTTGATGTCACAGGTCTTCAATTTAAGGAAGAAACCCTCCTGGGGGAAAGGGGACACGCCCGAGAAGGAGAGACTCACCCCGGGTTTTAAAAAATTCCCAACCCTAAAGAGAAATAGTGAAGAGCACGGACATTTTCAAATGTTTAACCCCCCTTTTTAAAAGGGGGTTTTTTGCCACGATCTCTTTTCCTCCCTTTCCTGCATCCCTCTTAAGTTTTGTGTTTTTTTAAAGGGGGCATTTGTGATTTTTTTGAATTGCATATCATGTGACCCGGGCAAGTTTGACATCCCCATGCCCTTCTTCTCTGTTATTAAAAGAAAGGTTTGTTTATAAAAAACATTGGAGTGGGCTGAGAGGTAAAGTTTTTGCCTCCAGGCACAAGGGCCCTTTGGGTTTTCCCAAACCCCTTGCGGGAAAACCAAACCTGTTTTTTTTTTTCTCTTTATCAATGCACAAAACCTGTTTAAAGGGTTTTTTTTTTTTTAATTTATTTTGCACTGTTTGAAGTTTTAAAAATAATAAAGGGGTTTTAAAAAATTTTTGTTATTTCATTTGCACATAAATTTTATTTTCCGTGGAAAAACCCCCTTTTAATTTTTTACCACAATCCCCATTATTGTAACAAGGTGCCCACTACAGAAATTGGTTTTTGTTTCACATATTTTTTCCAGAACCCGTTTCTAAACGGGTGTTATGCGTGGGAAAGGTTTTCTGGTACGGGTTTGGGGAATCCCCATTGCTTTTTTTCTTGGGAAAAAGATGGAAAAAAATAAGCTTGTGGCGCTATATTTTCATTTTAAAAAAGGGAAACCCCAAAAATGAAAACCCAAACTAAATCATTGAAATTTAAATTTTGGGATCCGTCAGACACAAAGGGGTTTTTTTCACTGTGAAACAGATCCCTGGGTTCCCGGTTTACACCTCTGAAAAGGGAATTTTCAAAACAAAACCTCCGCCCGCAGATGTGAACCAAAAACTAACCATTTTAAAATCAAAATAGCAGTTTTTGGGGCAAATTAATTAGAGCAAAAAACTATTGTAACGAACTATGTAAAACTGCTCTGTTTGTTAATGTTGTAATGTAGTACACTAAAAATTTAAAAATGTTTTTTAAATTTTCATCATTAAAAAAAATTTCCCTTAAAATTTTGTGAAGTCCAGAATTCCTGTAGCTTGAAAACCACCACCCCCCTCCCCCCCTTAGAAAATTTTGTAGAGGGGCCGCAAAATCCTCACCCCGGGAATTTTGACGTTTTTTTCCCGAGTTTTTTTAGATAACAGGGGCCCCTATGTATTTAGGGCCCCGGGGTTTGTATATCCCAGCTGCCCCCCGGTTACCTGATAACCTACGACCCCGCCCCAAAAAAACCTTTCTTTTGATCGCCCCAGCAGAAGGCGGTCCGTGATTGCCATCAAGTGACAAAGTAGCAAAAACCCTCATAAGAAAATCACTTGGCCCCCCCCAACCCCCTTTTCAAAATTTTCCACCCAGAAAAAGGTGGGCCCAAATTTATAGAGAGGAGGGAAAAGGGGACAGGGGGTTTTTGGCCCCTATAAAGAAAACAACCAGAGTTTTAATTTTTGTGTTTATAGCCTGGGGTTCAATTTCAGTTTGAGTGGTTCCATTTTTTTTTTCCCCCAATACTCCTTGGTTTCCTGAACGGGAAAACCCTTTTGGAAAGTGTGAAATTTTCAAAAAGTTTTTACCCTTTTTTATTTTCAAAACCCTGATTGATGCGTATGCCATAGCCATTGTTATTTATTCTGTTTTTTGTAAGCACTAAAATTTTCTTTTTAAAATTAAAGTTGGGCCCTAATACGTAATTTTCTTTTTTGTTGCAAGGTTTTCCATTTCCTTGAAGGAGTGTTTTTTTTTTTGGGTAGCTGTTTTAGAGCAGGGGAGGTAAGCTTTTTTTTACGTTTTTGGGTTTTGGGAAATATCTGTTGGGAATCAATTCCTTGGGCTGATTTTTTTTTGGGTTTTTAAAGGGAAAGGGGGGGGGGTTGGAAACGTGTTTTTTGGGGGGGGCTGGATTTTGTTTTGGGGTTACAATTTTATGCTTGATTTCGCCCCGAGTGAGGGGTGGGGGGCCCCAAGTGGAGAAAACTTTTCCCCCCCTTTACAGGGCCCCCATTTCACGTCCCGGTGAGGGGGTGTACGTACAAATTGGGGGGAAGAGGGGGGGGTTATTTTTCTTTTAGCCGCTTTTTATTTGCGGGTTTTAAAAGCAATTTTTCCCTGCACAAAAAAAGACTGGCTGAAACCTTTGTAAAAGTTTAACAAAAAGTCTTCCAAGAACAAACGCAGGTGCTTACGGGAACATCCCGCACAATCATTTTCCCCTTCCCTTTTTTTTCTTTTTTATCTTTTTGGGCAAAGGGTGCTGTGTGGGGTTTGGCAGCCCGTAAAAAGAAGCAAACAAATGAATATCTCATCAGCCTAGGTGAGGAGAGAGATATTAATCCGGGGGCAAAGAAAAAGGTTCAGCTGACCCCGTGAGTTTGTGGAGAAAGATTTAAGCAGTTTGGACAGGGTGCCCGAGAAAAAAACCTGAAAACGCCCCAGGCCCAAAATTGAGGAATTTGGGCCCCGAAAAAATTTTCCCCCTGAGGAAAACCCAAAGTGGCAGTTCTCAGGGGGGGCCCATGGACTCGGGCTCGGGCCCAAGGGCTTTGAAACAATTGGGCTTTTTGGACCCTAATGGGGCCCCTACAACTTACCGAAATCCCAACCACAGAGGCTTTTTGGGGGGGGGGGAAAATTGTGGGCCCATGCGAGGGCGGGGCCAATTGAAAACAGGGGAGAGAGGGCGGCCGAGCCCCAAAGGCTAGAGGGACCTCAAGCTCCCGCTGGAAAACTTGAAAGGGGTGGGGGCCCCCCCCTTTGCCAGGGCCTCATCCCCAGGATAAAAACCCTTTGAAACCCCGACTAGAACACTTTCCTGGGGATGGAAAAAAAAAGGGGACTTTAGATTTTTTCCTACGAGGTTTGAAAAAGACTTGAAAACAATATCATCTGCCCCGGGGGGACCAGTGGGCAAGATATCTGACCCCAGGACTAAGGGGCAAAGCCATGGAGGTTTTTTTCGGACCTCCCACCCCGAACAAGACGGGGACTATGACGCCAAAAAAGAAAAGCTTGTTCATTTAAATATTTCCCCCCCCTCCCGGATGTATCGCAGGAAATTTCGGGTCTGCAGAAGGGGGCCCCCTTTACCCGTACCAGATGTGGGGAGCAACTTTAAATGCCCCCTGGGAAAGCAAAGGGGGGGGAAGGACTTCTGTTTTCCCCGCTTTGAAAGACCCCTTTTAATCTAATGGCCAAGGAGAAGCTTCTCCATATCTGTCCCCGCCGATGTTTGTCATTTGTCTAAGGGCTGGGAAGCCCAAAACGTCCAGAGACGCGGGGGAACTGGGAGACTCCTATGTTTCCAAAAAGGATCCAGAAGCCCGGAGAACACCTTAGTTTCCAAAAAGGAGGGGGGGGGTAAGCCTGCTGAAGATCCCTTTCCCCCCTCCCCATCGACCATCTGGGCCCCCCTACTGGGGTTTTCCTCCTGGGGGGCCCAAAGAAACCCCCCTATCCAGTAAAAAAACCCCCCCCCAAATGCTTTACCCGTAACAAGTGGGGCTTGTTTTTGCCCCCTGTCCCGACCCAAAAGGGAAAAGTTTCCCCCATGCCTTTTAAAAAAACTCCCCCGGGCAGGGCCCCCTATCTTATTGTGGGTGGGGGCTGGGGAAGGGGGCAAACGCAATTTACAACCTGTGGCCCCTGGGCAACAAGGTTTCCCCTTGGTTCAAGGACAAGGGGGTGCAGAGGCCCACCCGTGGGCATCCCGAAAAATTAGTGAACTTGAGGAAAATCATGACTGGAAAGACAATGGCCCTGAATGGGTTTGGGAGGATTCAGCTCCGCTGGCCCCATGGCCCGTGTTTTTCTGGATTTGGGGGGTAGGCAGGGGGGGAATGAGAAAAGTGGGAATTTTCTGACTCTATTCCAGCCAATGTTTTTTTAGGTACCCGTTTTGGGGGGGTGGGGAAATTTAAATTAAGTCCCTGGCCCCCCACTCGGATGCCAAACCCCCCTATGTGGTTTCCCCCAAAAGGGCCGTGCCCCAAAAATCAGGGGGGCGCCCTGATTTGGTTTAACCTCGCCCTTGGTGAAACCCCTGGGCAATGTCCCCGCTGTGGGTTTTTTTAATTTTGAAAAGAAATGTTGATAAAGTTTTTTAAAGTTGCAACCTTAAAACGCAGTCAAACTGTTTGTAAGCCTCAGAACTGTGTACCCGCTTCTCTCTCACCAACGCATCTCCTGCTGAAAGGGGGTCACCACCTTTCAGCCCCCCACAGAGAGCCCGGGATCTGCTTTTGGGGCCCCCCCTCCTGCAAGTGATTTTTGGGAAAAACCCGATAGCTTAAAGGCTTTCAGGGAGCCCCTTTCTTTCCGATCACAGCTTAGATAAAATAAGTTTGGGGTTGGGAGATAATCCCCCCCCTGGAAACCACAATAAAGGGGTGTCTGGGGAGGGGCAAGCTGTACACAGGAATGTGGTTTTCGCACACCCAAATTTTGGGAATCTGAGAAGCGACTGGTTTTTGGGTTTCCCTTCCCCTTTCAGGGAACCAAAAATTTGAAGGGCGCCATGAATTTTCCCTTTTGGGGGCTTTTTTTTGGGGGCGTACAAAAACCCAAAAAAACGGCTAATTCAAATTTTTATTGGCCAAAAATGGGGAAAAAACATAGCCAACTTTCTGTCGTTCATGCCATGGCTGCCAGCGGGGGGGTAAAGGGGGGAATGCTTTCCCAAAGGCCCCCATTGATCCCCTTTTCCAATAAACGATGAGCCTTTCCAAAAGAGTGGCGGGGGGGGAATCATGGTCCGCTTGCCCCTCCCCCCGCAGTTTTTGGGAAGGCTTCAGTCTGCATATTTTACTATGCCACCCCATAACCCGAGGCCCGTGGCCAATGTCCCCTAAAATGGGGAGACCCAAGGGTTTTTTGAGCCCGTTATCTGTGTTTTTACGTGTTTTGGGGTTTCCTCCGGGGATGTTAACTGACCAGGGGGGCTCATTTTATGTCCAAACCTAAGCGAGCCTCCCCAAGGGGAAAAAACAGGGGAAAAACCTGAACCCCACTCCCCATCACCCACAGACCAAAGGGTTTTTTTGTGAGCCCTTTTTTTGGGACATTAAAGCAGTGAACAAAATTGCTAGTGTAGAACCCCCAAAAGGGCCCAGATTGGGAGGTTATCTACCCCCCTCCCGCTGTTTGGCCCCATAGGGAGGTGCCCCCCAAACTTTAACAGGGGTTTTTTCCCTTTGAAAAATCCCCTTTAAAGGTTTGAAGATTTAAGGGGGGCCCCGGGGTTTGATCAGGGAGTCCTGGAGGGTAAAACTGGGACCCCAGAATTCTCTTGGAGTACTTTAAAGAAACTCAGGGGCAAGGGTTTCAGGCAAATTAGCAGTGTTGTGCATTTACAGAAACCCTTAACAAACCCCGGTCAAGCAAAAAATATGGGATGAAAAATAATGGGCCCGCAAAAAGAAAAGTTTTGGGAAAAGGCAGGGGGGTTTGGGGACAATTTCCCCCTGCTGCAGAAAAAGTTTCAGGCTTTCATGGGAAGGCCCCCACACCGTGAAAATGCCCCCAATTACGTTTTAAATATTTTTAGTGGGCCCTTTTAATGAAAGCGACAGAAGGTGTTCTATTGTCAAATGTTAAAGGCCCCACCAATCCAGGGACCCTGGGGTCCTGCCCGTGTGCAGTATGCCCCGGGGGGGGGGGGGGAAGGATTTTCCTTTGTAGATCTCTTGGCCCAAACACAGGGGCACGGACACCTTGGGGCGGCACAATTTTAACCCCCAGTTAAACCCCACGCAAGGTCTGACTTCACCAAACTGTTTTGGGCCCATCGGGAAAACCTTTTTAGGTAGGCCAGGGAAAAACTCAGTTTTTGCCATCCACCATTTGGGACAAAAGCACCACTCCCCCATTAGGCAAAACCCGCTTATCGGGGTTTTAGCCCGAGGTGAAAGCAACATTTGGAAAAAAAAAGGGCAAATAGAAGAGAGTTTTTGGGCCCCTTAGGGGTTTTTTACAAAAATCCCCCGAGTGCCTGGGGCCCACCGGGGGGTTCTTGTCCCCCAAAAAAGGAAATTTAAACGACAAGGCTCTGCCCTGGATTATAGGGAAATTTAAAAAACCATCAAAAGCCTTTGATTTCCCATCCCCGCCCAGGATAATGAGCTGTTAATCAGCCCGGGCGGTGCCCCCTACCTCACCATCAAGGTACCCGAGCAGGGGGTATTGGCAGCTCCCCCCGACAAAAGGGAAACCCCGGAAAAGGTTTTGCCTTCATAAACCCCCTTTGGGCTGTATGAATTTTTTTTTCCCTGCCCTTCGGGATGAAAAAGCCCCCCGGCAAAAAATTTTAGCGCCTTGGGGGAATCAGCTGCTCAGGGATTTTTTTGGAAATTTTCCAATTTCCCTATCGGGGTGATATAGCCATTTTTTGCAATTTCCGGGGAGGTGGGACCTTAAAACACTGCCCAAATCCCAGAGAGGGCTCAAATCTGCAGGCTGACCATTAAAACCAGGGGGAAATGTAGATAGCCATGGCCGAAGGGCATATTTTAAAACAAACCGGGGTGGGGGAGGAATGCCCAAGGCCTGACCAGAAAAAAAGAGGAAAATTTAAAACCTGGCCCCACCCAAAAAATAAAAAAAAGGTGATGGTTTCCCTTTTTAGGTACAGCTGGCTACTACGGAAGTTTGTGCCAAACTACAGTGCCGGGCCAAGCCCCTAACTGACCTCACCAAGAAAAAAAATTCCCCAAAAAATTGTCTCTTGGAATCCCCAAGTGAGCAGGGCCCCTTTCCGCACTAAAGGGTGCCCCTTGGGCCAGCTCCCCCTTGGGCCTCCAGACTCCGGGGGTTACCCATAGGTTGTGGTCCCCAAAATGACCCAGCAATATGGGGGTAGGTGGGGGTTTTCAGTCAGGTAACCCAAAAAGGGGGGGGAGCCACCCCCGTTCGTACCTGAGCAGGAAGCTCCTGCCAAGGGGGTTCCTATGTACAATTGAGAAAGATGTTTGGCAATCGGGGTGGGCCCTAAAAAAAACTAAACCCTACCTATATGGGCGCAACTTTTCGGGGGTCACCGACCAAAACACCCCTCAGCTGGGTCAACAGAGTGGCTAGCCCACAATGGTAAGCTGCTCAGGGGGGAGCCCGGTGCTTGCGCAATATGATTTTTCCCTAAACCCTAAAAAGGGGATTGAACATGTAATTTCCCCCTGGGCTCTCTCGCCAGGGAGTTAAAGGGGGCGGGGTCAGGGATGGCAGGTTTAACCCGTCCCCCCCGCCCCCTCCAAAAAAAGGGGAGGTGTAATATTTTTTTCACTGAAAATTAAAAAGTTTTTTTTAATTCATCATTTTAAACCATTTTTTAAAATTTTGAATTTCCCGAAAATTTGTAGTTAGAACACAACCCCCCACCCCCACCCCGAAGAAAAAATTTGTGCATGGGCCCTGCAAGATTTCCCCACCCCGAAATTTTTTTCTGTTTAAATTTAAGTTTGTTTTTAAAAACATGGGCCCCAAATTTTTTTTATGGCCCAGGGTTTTTATTTTGCAGCTTCCCCGGATTTCCTGTTTAAACCCACGACCCCGCCCCAAATAAATAATTTCTTTTATCTGCCCCAGCAGAAGTGCGGGCCTGATTGCCATCTAGTGACAAAAGTAAGCAACCCAAACCCCCATAAACAAATCAGTTTTCCCACCCCACCTCCTCATAAAATTTCCCGCCCGTAAAGAGTAGGCCAATATAAGAGGAGGGGGAAAAACCGGGGCCCGGGGGTTTGGCCCTAAAAAAGCACCCCAAACCAGAGACTAATTGTGTTCATAGCCGGGGGTTTTTTTTCAGATTGAGCTGTGTTCCATTTTCCCTTTTACCTAAACCCCCTTGGGTCTGGGAAAGGGTTTAAACACCTTGTAAGTTTTGAAAATCTTCTGGTTTTTATTTCCTTTTTTTTTTATAACTGATTGATGCGTATGAAAAAGCCATTTTATATTCTGTTTATGTAAGAAATGAAAATCATTTTAAAACATACATTTCCAACCCCCCCGTTTTTGGGGGGGGGTCCCCCTATTTGGGGTTTTCCCCCCCCCCCCCCTCCCGGGGGGAGGCTGGCATTTCCTCCCGCCGCCAGCGGGGACGGGGGTTCCCCTTAAAATTTGCCCGGCGACGAGTAGGTGGTTGCTTAACCCCATGCCCGCCGGGCCGTCCCTACAGGGGGGGGTTTAAGCGGCCGGGCGTTCCCCTTTACCCGCCGGAGGGCCGCGGCAGGGGGGAGGAAGGGGGGATCGCTCCCTTCCCCCCCCTGTTGTCGCGCCGGGGTGCGCCGTACAACAGGGCAGCGGCGCGGGGGAATAACCGCACGGGGAGGGGACTCACTCCCCCCACACTTTAGAACCTTTCCATCGGCCCGGGGGGTGTCCGGAGCTGCAGGGCCTGTGAGGTGGTGACTTTTGTTTTATTTTTTTTTGCTATAAGGGGGGGTCTCCTGGCCCACTCGGGGGGAATACCTGGTTGTAAAAGGGGGGAATACCTGGCTAAATTTAAAAGGGGGGCAAAACCGGCTACTAAGGGGGGGCAAATTTCCTGGCTCGTTTTAAAGGGGGGGAATACCTGGCTAGTAAAAGGGGGGAATACCTCCCACTAAAAAGGGGGGAACCAACCCCGGCTACTAAAGGGGGGGGGATCTACCCGACTACTAAAGGGGGGCCCAATTTTCCTATATAAAGGGGGCAACTAACCCGGGGTACTAAAGAGGGGAAATTTCCTTGGGTAAAAAAGGGGGGCAATACCTTGGGTTTCTAAGAAAGGGGAAATTTCCTGGTACTAAAGGGGGCATTTTACCTGGCCCAACAAAGGGGGGCATCTACCCGACTTCTTTTAAAAGGGGGGAAATACCTGACTTTCTAAAGGGGGGAACTACCTGGGTACTAAAGGGGGCAACTACCCGGCCCCCAATTTAAAGGGGGGAATACCTGGTACCCAAGGGGGAAAAATTTGGGTACTAAAGGGGGCATTACCTGGTAACAAAGGGGGGGATCTACTTGGCTACAAGGGGGGGATTAAACCCGCCGGGAAGGGGCACTACCGGTTTTGGGGGGGTTTTTCCTACCTGGCTTTAAAGGGCATGTACCTGGCTTTTTCCAAAGCCGTTTGCAGTTAGGCCCGGAGTGGGTGGGGGTTGTTTTTTAAGGGGGGTTTTCCATGCATATTTTTGCCGCAAACGCGCCCTCTTCAATCTCCCGCTTTTTCATTTTCCCAAAAATTGGGAAAATTGTTTTTAAAAATTTAAAATTTGCCTTAATACGTAAGTTCTTTTTTGTTGCCAAAGGATCCATTTCCTTGAAGGGTGTTATTTTATTTTTTTTAGCTGCTTTAGAGCGTGAGGTAACCCTTTTTTACGGGGTTTGTTTTAAATATCGTTAGGAATCAAGGGTTCCTTCCAGCTGATTCCTTTTTGATTTTTGAAAGGGAAAAATGGTTTGGGAGCGTTTTTTTTTGGGGGGTGGGCTTTTCTTTTGGGTACGATTTTGCTTGATTCGCAACCCGAGTGGGGAGTGGGGGCGCAAGTGGAGATAACCCCTAACCCCCCAAAAAGTGGCCCCCAGTCATGTGCCGGTGAGTGTGTAAAAGTGGGCAATCTGATTTTAAAAATTTTTTAAAGGGTACACCATTTTCCCCTTCCCGCGCATGTCAAGGGTTAAAAGGGGGAAAATAAAAATTTTTGATATTCAAAAAAGGGATTTTTTATTTTTTAACTATAACCTTTTTTAAAAAATGGTCTTTCCCAAAGGAAAATAAATTTGGAAATTTAAACTTTAAGTTTAAAGGTCCAAAAGTTGGATGTGCCCGAAAATTTTGATGTTTGTGTTTTTGGGTTTTATCAGTGTAAAGAATTTACTGAAATTTAAAATTTTGTATTAGAAAAAATATTAGGTTTAAAAAAAATACGGGAAAAGCTTTAGGGTTTTTCCCTAAGAATTTCATGGCCCAAAACAGCATGGCCCCTTCCCAAATTTCTTTTCTTGTTTTGCACCATATGAGCTTTTTTTTTTTTTAAATTTTAAAGGGCCCGACAGGAGAATTAGCCCAGGGACAAAACCCTTTGGGAATCCCCTTCAGGAGGGGGTTTTGGGGGGCACACCCTAGGGGACCATGTTAAGGAACGGGGCTGGCCTCAAAAAAGCTTTATTTTGGGCCAGTTTTTATAGTGTATGAAAAGGGTTTTACTCTAAACTTTGGTGTGATAAGTGCTCGGGAAAAAGCCAAAAAACATTTTTTAGGGGTGCCCAAAATTTTTTGGGGGGTTCTGGGGGGGTCGCACCATATTAGTAGAAGTAGACACATTTATGATTTTTTTTGAAGGCCCAAAAAAATTGGCCCATTTTAAAAGTTTAGAACACCCCAACCAAATTAAAGGGGGGGTCTTCCTTTAGCCCCGAGTTGTCGCATTGGCACTAGAATGCGCCTGTAAATATAACGCAGAAAACCCGGTTCATAAAATTCTGACGCAGTCTATACAACTTTAAAACGATTTAGAACTGGTCTGTCAAACGCCAGAATTCATTCATGTCCCCCTTAGTCCTCCCGTGGCTTCCCGTATACTGTTGAGAGCTCAATTTTACTCCACTACTATGGTCTTCTGGGGACAGTGTGCAACAAAATATTTACCCTTTTACCAATGGGGAGGGGAGCCCTTAATATTTACCCTGTGAATGCCACTTTTTTTATTGGGAAAAAAAAGACTCTTAAAAACCCCTTTTTTTTAAAAAGTAAATTTTTTTTAATTCCCACCCAAAGGGTACCCTATCCCCAAATCTGAAGACAAAAGCCAAGATATTTGGGTTATTCATGAGGTCTGAATTTATCACTTTCAGAGCTTAATAAAAGGGTTGGGGGGTTGGCAAATGGGCAAAAAAAAAGGGGGGGTGCCTCCTCTTCGTTTAAAAAATGTTTCTGATTATTTAAAAAAAAAAAATCAATAGATTAATTAATGCTACTAATTTCTAGCTGCGAGCCGGGCATGCGTGTGAATGAGGGCACACATCAACTATCTGCAGAAGCCCT
>JAODAL010074117.1:0-14491 GCA_025379985.1 Phyllomedusa bahiana
TCAGGGCCCCCCTGTACGGTCAAGGCGTCCCTTTAGGAAGACAGGCCCCCCTTGTAGTCAGGGCCTTTGTGGGTGCCAGGGCCCCCTTTGGTCAGGGCCCCCTTTTAGGTAGCCGGGGCCCCCTTTTAGGTAGCCGGGGCCCCCTTTTAGGTAGCCAGGGCCCCCCCCTTTGTGCCAGGGCCCCCCCTTTGTGCCAGGGCCCCCTTTGTAGCCAGGGCCCCCTTTTGTAGCCCAGGCTCCCCTTGTAGTGGGCCCCCCCTTAGGTCCCGGGGCCCCACTTTTAGGTAGTCAGGGCCCCCCCCCTTGTAGCGGGGCCCCCCCCTTTTTGTCGGGCCCTCCCCCCGTAGCCGGGGGCCCCCCTGTGTGGGGGCCCCCCCCCCCTTTGTGGGCCGGGGCCCCCCTGTGCAGAGCCCCCCTTTTTCCGGGACCCCGTAGCCAGACCCCCCCCCTTGTGACAGGCCCCCCGTATTAAAAACAAAACCAACAAACCCATTTTTCCCTGGCTGGGCCCTCCTTTGGCCGCCAGCTCCGAAGCCGCCCTGCATAGGCGGGGGGTGAAGTGACGTCACCGGCCGCCCCCGTCAGGCAGTAGGGGCCGGGGCCCGGCAGGCTGAAGGCCTAACGGTTCAGCCTGCCAGGGAGAGCAGCGGAGCCACGCTAGGGCGTGTGCCCCGCTGACACCCCGCAGCCCTGGGATCGGGGACTTAGCCCCCGGGCTCCGGGCCGGCCCTCTGGCGCTCGGGACGCAGGTCCGGGCACTAGGATCAGATGCGCGGACCCGGGCCCCCGGGGGGGCGGCACTGCTCCGGGGCCCCCCCGGCTGGGGGGGACCGGGGGATATGTTCTTCCATTTGTATGTGGTGACGTACATTAAATTTTTTTTTATTATTAATTAATATTATTATGATTATAAACTCCCTACTGACCATTTAAAAAAAAAAAATTTTACCACCTCTTCCCCCCCCTGGTTTTAGGGCTGCACCCTCCTCACTCTCCCCGGGTTCCCCCTTTTGTTTCTTTTTGTTTTCCAATGGGGACAATGCCGCTGCAGCAGCCACATGACTTTTTGAAGTCACTTCCCAAACAGTGATGTAGGTGTGGATGTGACCCTGCAGACAAACTGTGGCCTTTCGCGGTTCTCCCCCCTTTTTAAAGAAAAAATAAACAGAGGGTTTACAGGGGAATGAGGCGGTTTCAGCACTGGATCCAAGGGGGAAAAGGGGGCATATTTTTTTTTATTTTTAAATGAGCAGCAGATAATAATAATACAAAAAAGAAGTAGAGAACCCCTTTAAGCAGATTAGGGGGGAAAACCTTGAAGATTTTTTGGAAAAAAATTTAAAGGGCCCTTTTAGTACATCAGATAAAAAATCTTCAAACCCTTATTTTATGGAACCAATTTAACAATTTTTAATTTGTATGGGGCCCTTTGGTCTCTCCTTAAAAAAAGGGGGGAAGGGGGGAAGGGGTTTTTGGTAAAAGATCGGGTTTGTTAAATTTTCAATCCCTAAACCTTCTTTTCTCCCAAAAGAAAAGGTGGTGCCTCAGGGGGTTTAACCCCCCTCACCTCTTGAAAAACTATGCTCGCCAACCCAAGTGTGCTTGTTTGTGGGTACTGGAAGGACCGCTTTCGGGTCAAAAACTAAAGGGGGGTAAAAAACCCCTTATGCCCTGGGGTTTCATATGCGGTTTTTTCCTTTTTGGGCTTTTTTTAACATGGAAGGCATAGCTGTTTAGGAGCTTTAGAAGCAAAATTTTTTGGAAAAACCTTTTTGCAAAAAAAAAACCAATGTTTTTTTTGTGAAGTTGGTTTTTTAAGAAATTGTTTGGCCCCTTTCAGGCAAAAACTTTTTTGGTCCAGTCCCAGCCTAAATTTGGTTTCTTGCGTAGAATTGTTATTCAGTACAGGCTTTGTGTATGACAGGTCCCCTGCATTTCCATGACTGCGGGTGTTGTTTCTTATTAACCCCTTGTTTGCAAAATTTGCTGTGGGAAATGGGGTCGGGCTTTTACAACCCCCTAACCTCAATGTCAATTTTCCGGCCCTCCCCCTGGCACGGGAACAAATTTTTTTGGGTCTGGGCCAAGGGCAAGGCTCTTGATCTGCATTCAGGGAACTTTGGGCTCACAAACAAGCAAAGCACTCTCCCCCCAATTGCATTTTTTTGGGATTTTCATTGGGAAAGAAGCTTGTTTACTTGCTTTTCCCTACATCCAGTTTCTCAGAATTTTTTCAAAGCTAAAAGTTAAAGACCGCTCTAGGTTTTTCAGGACTAATTTGGGGCCCAATTAGGGAAGGAATATTTGTCGTTTCCCCCCTCCCCCACTCTCATACAACCCAAATTTTTTTTAATCCTTGTCCCTTGTTCACCCTTTTCACAGGGGAAATAGATTTGCATTTATTAAACTTACTAATTGCTCCAAAAAATATCTTTTTGGCCCCAAAAACTAAAATTAGAAAAGAAATTTTAAATGTTTTTTTATCTTTTGGGGAATGTAGACCTTACAAATCTCAATTTTCCCCAATTTTTTTTAATGATAAAAATTTTAAAAAGCGTTAAGCTATGTTTTAAAAAAAATTGGCCCCTTTTTAAAAGGGAAAAAACTTTTTAGGCCCACTGTATGAAACCTGTTTTGGGTTTAAGAGGCTTTTTTTGCCATGAAACCCAATCAGAGTTTCCCCTTTTTCATTTTTTATAGTCCCTCTAAAAAAATGAAAAGGGGAAATTGATTGGTTACAAAGGGAATAAAAGGGTTTTAAGCCCTGGGAAGGTTTTTTCCTACATGTGGCCCTAAAATGTCCATCTAAGGGCTTTGTTTTAAATACCCTAATTTTTCCCGGGGTTTTCGGGGGTTTTTTGTTTTTTAAAAACACCCAAATTGGATTTTAATAAAAAAAGCGCCCTTAGTTTTCAGGGGTCATTTTTGGGCCCCCACGGATTTAGGAAAAATTTTGGGTACAACCTGACAGGCCCAAACAGAAAATTTATATTGAAGTCTAGGTAAACTGCCAAAAAGGGTTTTTTGGGAAAGGGTTTTTTTGGCACTGTTTTTTCCCCAGTTTGGGCTGAAAAACTTCCCATGTTTTTTAAAAAATTTTGTAGAAGAATGCAAAATTTTAAAAAAACTCCCCAAAAAACCTGAAAAAAAACCAAAGGGGCTTTTCCCAAATGGAAAAAACCCGGGCTTATTTGTTTCCCTGTGCCGTTTTAAAGGGCCCCCTAACAAAAAAAATCTTTGGGAAAAAACCCAGCTGCTTTGGAAAAAAGACGGGCAAAAAAATCAGGTTCAAAGGGGGTTTTTGGGTTTTTTTGGTTCTCGGGGATTTTTTTTGGACCAATGCTTGTGGGAAAACCCTAAAAAAGTTGGGCGGAATAACCGCTTTTCCACGGGGGGGATGTCAATGACTTCAAGGATGTTCCCTCTGGATGGAGAACTTTTAATCTATGCCCCATAAGGGAAGGGCAAAAATTGGGAACAAAAAAATAGGAAATCCCCTATGTATATTAGGGGAATCAAATCACACAAAACATACAGCACGTACTGTTTCATTGTGCGGGCTGTATTCTTTTTTGTTTCCCTTTTTTTTTCAGCCTAAAAACGGACCTTTTGAAATTTTAATTTATATTGTTTGGGGGTGGATGGGTTTGTATGCTTTTTTTCTTTTTTTTTTTTTTTTTTACTGACATGAATAAGTTTTTGAAAACTTAAAACATTTGCCCCAAGTTTTGTGCCCTTTTTTCACAAAAAAATGGAAAAATTTTGGGAACTCACATAAGGGGTTTAAAAAAAAAACAAGACCGGGATATATATATCAATCTCAGGAAAAAATCATTTTATCAAATTTTGTGATAAAAAAAGAAAACCCCTTTAAAGTACAGGCTGGGCCCCAAAGGGCCAGTGGAAAATAAACAGCTGGATCCTGTTTAAAGTTTCCGGGGGTACTTTGCATTTTTTTATATGGTTGAGGGGGCCGGTTCGCCCCTTTTGGGGATTCTCCATCCCCCTCGCCCTTTAAAACAAACCCCACCCTTCCCACCCAAAAAAAAAGGGACGGAAAGAAGGACTTGTCCTAATTTTTTGGGGAAGGGAAATGGTATAAAAAAACTTTGGGAAAAAATTTGTACGTGTGAACTACTCTGGTTTTTCTTTTTTAAGTCAATGAAAAAGGTTTGACGGTTTAAAAAACCGTTTTCAAATCCGAAACCATCTGAAAAAATCCGACTGACAACACTCCCAAATGGGGACGGGACCTAAAATTAAACCTCAGGGAGTTCTAGACAAATAAGTGAATCCAAAAAAAATTGAAACCATGCCCCCTTAAAATTTCCCTCCTGACCAAAAAAAAGCCCCCGGGGAACGGGAGACATCAAACCTTTTAAGTTTCATCCCCCCATTTTTTAGTCTCCCAAATTTGAGGTAAAATCCCCTTTCACAGGTCTTTGGAAAGCTAACGCGTGCGGGACCATGCATGAGAATGAGGGGTTGGGTCAAGTAAAAAAAAAAAATTCCTTTGGGGGAAAGGGTTTTGCAAAAAAAGGGGGAAAACGTATACACCCTTTGGGGGCCGTTTACACGGCAGGGGGACAAATCCCGGTCATTTTATCAGCCCGGGGTTTTTTGCCCTGGTTTGTGTGCCTTTCCCCTCGGCCAAAGGGAAGGGGGGGCTTTTCTTTTACACGACGGGGGGGGGAAAAGCCCCCCCCCTTCCCCATTTTCAAAAATTCTGTCCGAAAACTGGACGGAAAAAAAAGTGCAGGGTTCAATGTTTTTCGGGGGGAAAAAAACCCGTGCATGGGGCTACTGCTCTTTTTTTTTCCATAGAACCCGGTGTGTTTTTTTGGGGGTGGTTTTATCAGACGGTCTGAAAAACCACAAACCATCTGAAAAAACCGCCCAAAACCTGTCCCGGGGGACAGGGTTTGTAGGGGCGCCCCCCTTCCGGGCCCGGGGCCCCGCGGGGCCGCACCCGGGGCCCCCTTTCCCGGGGGGCCTGCCGGGGTCGGGTGCCCCCGCTGGCCGCGGGAGGGCCGGGGGTCCCCCCCAGCGGGGT
This sequence comes from Phyllomedusa bahiana, assembly GCA_025379985.1. Lineage (NCBI taxonomy): Eukaryota > Metazoa > Chordata > Amphibia > Anura > Hylidae > Phyllomedusa > Phyllomedusa bahiana. Next base: position 5,054 of record JAODAL010074117.1, read on the forward strand.
AATTACCCGGCCGCGTTCCTGCCCCCGCCCGCGTCCCCTCCGGCCGGGCGCGGGGGGCCCTTCCCTAGCGCCCCCCCGGCTGTTCTCGAAAAATTTAAAGGGCCCCATGTCCCAAAAATTTGGGGTCTCCCTGACGCCCCCCCTTTTTAAAGGGGGTCCGCTTTTGCAGTCTTTCCCCTCGCGGGGATCTAGTTCCCCCCGAGCCATGGGAAAAAGCTTTCCTGAATCTTATTGTCGCCCTACCTTTTGTACCGGGCCCTTTTTGTACTTTTCCCTGACTCCGAACCTCTCCCCCTTCCCGCCTTCCTCCCTTTTTCTCGCCACGAACCTTTGCCGCCTGCCCTACATTCTCCCTTTGCCCACACTACGTTTCTGGGAAACAAACGTTTCGTACCTCGCTGCACCTGGGCCCGCCCCCGCAAGCAAGTAAGCCCAGGGGGAGGGACCGGGGTACCCTCACCCGGGCAAAAAAGTCCACCCCGCTTTGCGGGGGGCCCCTGGTAAAATAACCGGGGGCTATTTTGTTTCCGTTCCCTGGGGGGCTTAGCTATCACCTTTGGCGGTGGTCCAGGGGAAACCCCATACTCAGCCTTACATTTAGACCCCAGCTTTGGATCCCGCCAAGGTGCCTCTGCCAACCCTCGGGGATCACGCCCCCAATTGTGCCCGACGCCCCGCAGCAATCGCGCACAAAGCTCAGCAACGGGGACAGCTGTCCCCCTTGATGCGCCAACCCCTGGCGCCCCAGCAACCCCCAGCAACCTGCCTCTTCGCCGGTGGTTTCCTTCCCCCCCGGCCCATCCCGCGGGCCCAGCCGGGGGCCCCGAAGCTCCCCCCCTCCCTCAAACCGCCCAAAGGGTTTGAGGGACCCCCTCGAAGCTCTGTAGGGGTTTCATCACGCAGTGTTTCCTTTTGCCGGGGAGCGAGGGCCCGGCCCCAGTTTCCCCCTCTGAGAGGTAAAAAGGGGGGCCGTTCGTGGTGGCCCCCGCCCGGGAAAGGGCCCTGGCCTGGGCGAAAACCTTTTTGGGGCCCGGGAGTGATCCGGACCCCAAAATTAACGGGCCCTTCCCCCCTAAAATTCCGCAGCTTTTTTTTGAGGAGCCTGCCGAGCATCTTCCGAAAAAGGGGGGGTACTCAATCTACCCCAAGGGGGACTCCTCCGAAGGGGAAATGCGGTCAGTTCCGCACCCTACCCTCCGACCCCTTTTGGGGAATTTAACGTGTTTCCCCTTTTCCCAAACATTTAAAAAGGGGGTCCCCTGGAAAGAGTAAAGGACGCCCTAGCAGCCAGGTTTCTCCCTTCGTGTTATGAGCTCATCCATCTTGCCACCCCGGCATAAAGTGCGTTTTTTCGGAACGACAGAAAAGAGCTCCGCAAAAGGGGGGGATTTGGGCAAAACCCCCGCCGCCCCCCCTTGTTTTGGCTCCTGATTTTCCGGGAATCTCCGCAACCCCCCTCCGCCGTTGCCCAACTGAAGGGGCCCATGCAAGGGGAAACCGGGGCACACCTGCAGAGTCCAACGACCCCCCGGCGGGGTGGAAAATTTCTTTGCCTTCCCTGCCCCAAAAGCCCGCCCTTTTTCCGCGGGGTTTTGGGTCCGCAGCGCCCTCAACCGGGGTTCGGAAAACGCCCGCACCTAGGGGCTTTTTGGGAAAGGGGACGCCCCTAGGTGCTCACCCCTCTCCACGACTGTTTTGCCTGGGGAGGTAACGACGGATGCTGGCCTGTCTTTTGGGGTCTGGGGCCCTTCTTGGACCCCGGGCCCTCCGCCGGGAACTTTATTCACCCCTCCCTGGTAGCTCGTTACCGTTTTGCCGGGGACCCGTCCCGAAAAACCTTGCCATTCCCGTCAGTGGGGGAAAACCCCCAGCGATCCATCCAGTTCCTCACCCAAACCCTGACGCTCCGGGTTGGGGGCCAAAACACGGAAAAGATCTGCTCCCACGTTTTCCCCCCCGGGGCTTCTTTCGGGAAACCTGTTTGGGGCTGCCCTGGGTGCAAACCCCCCGCCCCCACCCCTTTACTGGAAGAGGGCGAAGTCCTTTTGTTGGGGGGCGGAAATTTCCAGGCCCCCTGTTTGGTGGCACCACGGGGCCCCTTTTCCACCCCCTCCTTCCCCCGGTCGTTTTTCAAGTTTCTACAAAGGGGGCTGCCAAACGGGGTACCAGGGTTTGGAGATGTATTCTCGGGGGAAGGGGCCCGAGAAGTTTTTAAACCCCCCCATCGGGCGTTGACGTCCTAAGATTCCTCCCCCGGGACCAGTCCCCCCCCGGGGTTTGGGGCAAAAACCCCTTTGTCCCGAAACCCCGGCTATTTTGGGGCCCATAACAGGGGAACTTGGGGGAAAGGATTTAAAAGCAAGTCCTCCTCACCCCCGGGCCGCTTCTTTTTCGGTTTAAAAAAAGACGGTTTACTTCGACCTTTCATCGATTAAAAGAGGACTAAACAAGTTTTACGGTTTAAGAATCGCCCACCCTCTACCCCCGAATTTCCGGGGCTTTCGACCGCCTCCCTGGAGCCAAAAATCTTCACCAAATTTTGATCTGCGGGGGAGCCATAACCTCATCAGGTTTTTGAGAGGGTGATGAAAGGAAACGGGATTCAACACACGGGGGGGCATTTTGAAAATCCCCGTGATGCCCTTCGGGCCCTTTTCAATTCCCCCGCTGTATTTTCCCGGAGTTTTGTCAATTCGTTTTTTTCGGGACTTTTCGTAAAAACCAGCGGCATTGTGTTCTGGATTCTTTTTTATTTTTTTCGCCCCCATACAGACCCATCGGGGGACAAGTAACCCCGGGTTTTGCCGGCGTTTTGGGGGACAACCAAAATGTACGCTAACTGGAAAAAGTCCGCTTCCACCCGGCCCCCTTCCCCCTTCCGGGTTACATAGTCTCCGGGTCAAAAGGCCCTTCGATGGGCCCAGCAAAATCTCGTATCCAGCATTGGGCCCCGACCTGCCCGGCTCGGCGATTCAAAGGTTTTCCCAGGGTTCGCCAAAATTTCTTCCCGGGAAATTTATTTCCCCCCTTTTTTACGTTTTGGGGGCTCCCCTCGTGGGTCTTTACCAGGAAAGAAAAGCCAACCCTAAATTTTTGGGCTCCCCTCCCCGCCGAAGGGCGTTTTTCCCTTTTGAAGGCTGCGTTCTCCTCTGACCTATCTTGGGCCGCCCCGGGTCCGGGGGAGCCCTTCAGCCTTGAGGGTTTATGCCCCCTTCCGTGGGGGCAGGGGGTGTCCTGACCCAGAAGGGCCCCAAAGGCAAGACCGTCACATGCGGGTTTTTTTTTAAAACCTTTTCCTTTTGGCAGAACGAAATTTTTCCATTGGAGGAAAAAAAGGGGGGAAATGTTGGCCCTTTAAAAAAAGGGGCCCTTTGGGGGAAATGGGGACATCTGTTTGGAGGGACCCGACATTCCTTTTTAACCCTCTTCAAAAGATCAAAAAAAAACTCCCGTACCTGCAGACGGTCAGCGCTTAAATCCCGCCAGGCCCCGGGGGTCTCTTTTTTTCTCTCGTTTTGTTTTTAAATCCATTTTTTCCGCCCGGGGGAAAAAAAGTCAAGGCGGACGCCCTCCCGGGCTTTTACCCTTACCGGGGAACCGGTGTTTTCCCCGATATCATAGCAAACCGAACGACGGTTTCCCTGTGGGTCCCCTTTGGGTCTCCGTTTTTGTCCCCCCGGGCAGAACTTATTCGTCCCCCCACTCAGGAGGGGAATTTTTGGGTTTGGGGGGGAGTTCTCCTTTTTGGGCCGGGGCCACCCCCGGGAAAACGAAAAACCTTTTCCCTCCAAAACCCCCCGACTTTTTTGGGTGGGGACTCCTGTCCCCCCGATGTCCAAAGGGCTTTTTTTCTCTCCTGTACCCCCTTGTGCTCGAAACAAGGTTCCCGCCTTTGGCCCCCTGGCCTCCTAGGCCCTCTCCTGTTCCCCGGGGGGTTCCTTTGGAAAACACAAAAGGCCCGGACCTTTAACAGGAACCCCTTTCCCCCCCTCCTCGGGGGAAAAAGGTCTCTGGGTTTGGGCCTGACCGTTTTTTCGAAGATGTCCCACTTTGGCCGCTGCCTGGTCTCCCTTTGCTCCCCCCGTTGGGGGGGTATTTTTTTTTTTTCACCCCTTTCCCCCTGCAGGGTTTCTTTTTCACATTTGGGCCCCCGTCGAGGCGTCCAAATTTTTCTCTAAATTTTTTGGGGGCCCCTTTTGTTCCCGCTTTCAAATTAAACTGGAACCCTTTTCCCTCAGCCTACCTTTCCCCCAAAACCAAAAGGGGGAGGGGGGAAGTTTAAAAAAATCTTAGGGGGGATCTACGCCTCTTTTTTTCCGGGCCCCGGGCAAATGGTCCCAAATGCTTTCCCTTGGGGCCCAATTCCCCCTATAACCCCGGGACTCCGACTTACTGGCCGTTTCCCCCTTCCTTGTGGGCTTTGGACGGGCAACCCCAAACCCCCCCCCCCCTTGGCCCACCTCCAGGGTTTCCCGCCGTGGAAAACCCGGGTTTTGGTTTTCGGGGTCTTTGGCCTTAGACCCGACAAGGTTACTCAAGGCAACCGCCCCCCATGGGGGGGCCCAGCTGGGGCAAGAGTAAAGACCCTCCCCCCCCATTCCGCCCTGGGATAAAGTGGGGCTTTTGGCCCAAAAACAAGCCCAAATTTCCCCCGTTTTTAAAAAATTTGGGGCCGCGGGTTTCCCGGGGCCGTTCAGAGTGGCCCCTTTGACAGTTTTTTTTTAAAACCGGGGATCCTATAAGCCTGCCTTCCCCATCCCCCCGGATCCCCAATGCCTTTCCGTCTCCCCCCTTAAGCCCCGGGGCCTTGGAAACCCATTTTTCCCAGAGGGGGCTGCCCCCCTCCCCCGGTCCTAGAGTCCCCCGTGTTTTTGAGGGGGAAAGGACATCTTTGGGCATGAAAAACCCTCAGGGTAACTTTTTTTTTCTGGTAGAATTTGGGAAAAGGGTTCCGGGCCCCCAAGAAGGTCCCCGGGGAACCCCGAGTTAAAATTTCCCGAATTTAAGACCTCTCCCTAAGTTCCTTCCCTAAGAAGAGGGGGGGAAAATAAAGGGGGGGGGGGGAACGGGGGGGGCGCCCCCCCTTCTTTGGCCCGGGGCCCCGGGCGCACCCTGGTCCCCCCCGCGGGGGGCCCGCCGGGGGGCCCCCGGGTGCTGCCGTGGCCCGGGGGGGACGAGCCGGGGGGCCGCCCCTGCTGGTAAACCCTTTCCCGGGGGGTTCCTGTCACCCCCGCGTCCCCCTGCCGGGCCAGGGCCTTTCGGGGGCCCGTTTCTTCGCGCGCGGGGGTTTTCGTAAATTTTTAAAAGGGGCAGTGTCCCAAAAAATTTTGGGTTTCTGCCTGAGCCTCCCCTATTTAATCCCCCTCTTTCAGTCATTCCTTTGCTGGATTTTAAAGTTGCCCCGAGCCAAAAGGAAAAAGGGTTTCCCGAAAACATAAAATTTTCGGGCCCCAAAACCCTGTAAACCAAAACCCCCTTTCTACGTTTCCTGAATTTCCCAACCTTTTGCCCCTACCCTGACCCCTTCCCGCCCGTTTTTAAACCCCGAACCATTGCCGCCCCGCCCTGACAAATTTTGCCGCCCCCGTACTACGTTTCCGGGCTACCATTCTGTTTCCTTTGCTGCACCTCGGCCGCCCCCGCAAGCAAAATTTGTCAGGGGGGGCCCCCTGGTAGCCTACCCGCAGCAAACCATCCTTCCCCCCCTTTGCGGCCCGGGGTCTGGTGAAAACCCGGGGGGGCTTAGATTCCGTTTTCCCCGGGGTGGCTTAGCTATCATCGCTTTTCGGTGGGCCAGTGGATCCACTACTCAGCCCCGTTACAAAGGGCCCTTTCTGTCCCCACCATTTTGAGTGTTTTTTGGGATGTCAGTTTTTTTCTCTTCTGTTGTTTCCCTCCCCTGGTATTGCACTCTTCCCCATTCATTTGAAAAATTGCAAAAACCAACAAAGCCTTGGGTTAAAACCTTTGGTATAAAAAAGGTTTTTTCAGTTTTGTTTTCCTTCACAACCCCTTTTTAACCCCCTTTCTGACTCTCTAGTCCCTTTAAGGTTTGCACAGGGGCATGCCTGTACAGTTGGCTGTTGTTTGTAGTGCAAATGTTAACTAGCCCCCGGGTTTTCAAGACTGGAACCCAACTGCCTTTTTCATTTTTGAATTTTGATGGGGCTCAAACATGGGAGGCCCCACAATGATCAGGACTGTCCCCAAAATTTTATACCCCCGGGGCGTACAATTGGGCCCCCCCCCCTCACAACCACTTTACAGAGCAAATGTAGGCCTGATAACAAGTCCCGGGGGGTTTTCCTATCAAATTGGTTAAAAAAGCAGGTCAAAAGGGGCCTTTTGGGGATTTAAAAAATGTTTGGGGCAAAAAATCAAATTTTTTTTTCCTGGGTTTTCTAGGGCAAAAAAAATGAAATTTTAGGGCCTAAAAATTTTTTCATACATGTGGCCCTAATTTTCTTTTCAAAATTGCTTCAGTGTATGTACAAGTGGCAGGGGCCTTCTCCATCTCTGCCCTTACAGCGGGAGCTTGCGGGGAGGGCACTGGGTATTTGGCTCCTGTGGGTGACTTCCCTTGCACCCCAAATAGTAAAATATCATATCACCAGACTTTGGGAAATGCCATTTTTGCCAAATTTATTATGTCTAGTTTTTTGGCTACCCCGTAGAAATACCTAAGTGGGGTCAGGAAGGTAGACCCTGTTTTTTTATGATATAAGAACTTTTGGGTTTTTTATGGGGTCTTTTAGGGGGCCCCCCTTTCTCATGAGGCACCCAAAGGGAACTATCTAGTGTGCCTAATTATTAAGATGGGCCCCCCATTTTATTTATTTCACTTTGGCTTATCCTATGGAAGATCCTTGATCCCGAAGTTTGGGGTTCAAATGCAAATTTTTCACAAGGGAACTCTTTTGGAAAAAAAGATCCACAGGGAACTGTACTTTAAAATTAAATTTAAGCCCTATTAAATACATATTTTCATTTTTGTATCAAAAATTTAGTTAAAATTTTATTTCTTTATGCAATTTCGGGGGTTTTGGGAAATTTTTCTCGAAATATTAATTGGGTTTTTAACATCATGGGGAAAAGTTTTCAAAATCAAGGGGCCCGTGGGCCAAATTCATTGCTACATCATTTTAATGTCCCCAAGGGCTTAGACACAGGCGAAAAGGGGTTTAACAAAGTTTGGAAAACAGAAGGCCAAACTCTCCCCTTCCCCTTTTAAAAGGCGGTAGAGGGGAGCAAACTCCAGCAGGGGGGGGGGTTGCCTTTTTGGGTTTTTTTAGCACCCCCTTTACAACCTTTGTTCAGCAATTCGCAGGCCAAAATTTGGCCTTTGCTTTTGGGCAGGTAAGAAGCTTGATGCTAAAAAAAGGAAGGGGGGTTTTGGTTCTAAAATTTTAAAAACCTTTTAAAAACATTTTTTTCGATTGCCCCAAAATTTGGGGTCGGGAAGGAAATTTTTTTCCCCCAAAAAAAGGACAATTTGGGTTCTACCCCCCATTGTTTTTTTTTGCCTTCCCTGGATCAACAATTAGCACAATTGGGGTGAACTGGGTGGGCTTCTTTTCTTTTTTGGGCCTTACAAAACTATGTAACTATCTTGGCCTTTCATTGACCACATGGTACAACACGGTCCTTTCAGGGCTGCCATTACTCTGATGTGGTCTTTAGTGAAAATGAGTTTGACACCCCTGCCAGAGGGGCAAAAAATAGAACTGCATCTATCTCAAACTAACTCTATAGGATGTCATGTACTGTATATAGGACACAGTAGAAGCAATACTGCACTGCAATTTAGCGCAAGCCATAAGTGCAATATTTGCAGCAGCTGTCATAAAGCCCTGCCCTGGGTAATATTATGGTTCAGTACATCCAGAGTGAGAGGCTCAGGGCTGGTGTCATGAACAGGAAGACTATGCCACAGCTGCTATTTTAACCTCGCTGGTGATGAATATTTAATGCATACATGATCCATTGCAGTCTTGGATTCTTTCTTGGTTTAGGTTTTAACCGCAGTTCAATATCTTTTTGTTGCAAGCAGAAGCAGCAGCAGCGTTGTGACCCCACTGCTCTGCCCGGAAGAAGTCTGCAGCGAGCTTCCTCCTCAGTGCTGGGGCACACAATAGATATGATATCTAGGTACTAATATGACTCATGTGCACAGCTCATAGAGCTGTGTGTGCTCTATAATACAAATAATCAGATCAGAATTAGATTATTTGCAGCTAACAACAGGCTATCCCACACCGCGAAAAATACATCCTTAGTAAATGACGAGGGGCATAGTGGATAGGGAGCCCAGGACACAGCGTGCAGTTAGGGAGATGTTCTCTGTTATTTCAATAACAAAACAGCCCCAAACAGCACTTACATAATAGTATCATTCAGTGGCCACTAAGGCCATGGTCACACGGCTTAAAATGGGTCGTATTTCGGTCCGTAATTACGTGCCGAAGTGCGCCAATTACGGGCCGAAAACGGCCCATTCATTACGGTAATTCACAGTTCTCATAGAGAACTATGGTATTACGTCTCCTCTCTCCGGGCGAGCGGAGTATAGATCATGTCACTTTCTAGCGGCGTATACGCGCCGCTAGCCAGTGATTGTCTATGGGCCGCGAAGTGCCGGCCCCCGCTACATCCCCCGCTCCCGCCCCCGTCCACACGGCGTAATTGCGGGGCGAAATTATGCCCCCAGTTAAGCGTGTGAACCTAGCCTAACATTCCAGCCAATGGGATCACAGAATGCTATCCCAGGATTGTGCATTAACTACCTGTGCTAATTATTGGATAAAGAAGGCCACATACAGTAGCCACTGAGCTCACAATTTTGCAGATAAATCTGTATTACTAGCAAATTCTTGGCCACCGCATGCAGGTCTGGTTCCATCAAGCTGCAGTCCGGGACTGTGCCCTAAGGCAGGGTTCCCATGGTGTTTTTGACCCGTATTTTGCAGCAGTATTTCTAAGACAAAACCAAGAATAGATCCAAAACACAGAAGTGGTACAAGCCTTTTCATTGTACTTTTTCTCATGTAAGGTCCACTCCGGGGTTTAACTTGCTGCAAATTACATGTCAAAAATCACTGTGTGAACCCAGCCAAAGAGTATATGTCCCAAATCATGATTTAATTCGGCCTGTACAAGAATACATTAGTTAACAGTGGGATCTTAATGACTAAAGAGGCCCCCAAAGCAGGGCCAAGTACATTTTTGTTAGTGAAAATCTTCAACAAGTGACACAGTTTGCTTAGCAGAGTAAGGGCATGTCCCCACGGCACAGGTTTGCGTTTGTGCAGACTGTCTGAAAAACTGGGCGCAAACGAACACAATGGGCTCTATGGAAAACCCGTGCAGCAGTCCCCACTGCACGGGTTTTCAGCCCGGCGGTTTTTCAAAAAGAAAAAACATTGTTTCATGCACATTCTT
>JAODAL010074118.1:0-14491 GCA_025379985.1 Phyllomedusa bahiana
GATCTTTCTTTCCGTGTCTACTTTAATACGGAATCCACTTGCATAGGCTCAATTCCTGGCTCTCTGTGGATCTTCCCTTGAGGTTCTTCGGGAAAGCTGACAGGGACTGTCAGGAACTGCTTAGTGTCAAAATTTAGAGTAGCCCACTTCTCCTGTCGTCGTTCAGATAGTCTGGTATCGATTCGGATGCAGTGATTTATGAAGGCATCCAAACCTAAAGGGGCCTCTGCACGGGCAAGTTCATCTTTTATTGCACTGCGTAGTCCTTTCCTAAAAAAAGACAATTTTGCTGCATCATTCCAGTTGGTGTCGACTGCCCACCTCTTGAACTCCATGGCATACTCGGCAACAGGGCGTTTGCCCTGGCGCAAGGCTAGTATTGCCGCTTCAGCGGTAGCACCGCGATTGGGATCATCAAACATCTGACTCATGGCGTTGATGAACTCCTCCAGGTGATTCAGCCGGGCGTCTTGAGTTTCAATTAAAGGACTAGCCCAGGCAATGGCTTTGTGTGTCAGCAGCATGATGATACACAGGACCTTCGATCTGTCGGTAGGGAATTGCGTAGGGTTTGCGTCGAAGTATAGTCTACATTGGTTGAGGAAACCCCGGAATTTGTCACGATCTCCCCCGAATCTGAAGGGTGGCAATTTCGGGCTCATGACAGGCACCGAAGTGGGTGGTCCCGAGGCTTGACTCTCCAGGTGGACCATCCGGTCGGATAATGCGTGCACAGATTCGCGTAGTTCCTGAATCGCTTGTCCATACACTTGGATATTATGGCCAGACTGGCCTTCATAAGCATCACATTTGACTTTCAATGCTTGCATCTCAGTGCGCATGTTAGCCATAGCAGTCTGAAGCTGTTTGATGCGAGCGTCCGGACTACCAGCCCCAGCGGACTCCATTTTGTGGCTTGAGTATCCTGTCACGATACTAGTGGATACAGCTGGAATCCAATGGCGAGGACTGGTTGGAACACAGTGAAGGCAAATAGAGACTGGAACCGGGGGCAGCAGAGATGGAGACTGGATCCAGGCAAGGTCAGCAGGAGCACAGTAGATGGTACGTAGGTATGAGAGGTTTGCAGGGTAAACCGCAAATGAGAGGAACTAACGGGTAGGTAAGTTCCAGGCTAGAGGACTGCAAAACAGCAGGAGCTTAAACACAATACTCAAGCAATGGACATCAGGCTTGAGGAGTTTATATAGGAACCAGGAACAGGAAACAGGAAACAAGATGGCAACCAGCTGAGACACGATCCACCATCTTGGCTGAGGGCAAACTTAAGGGCAAACACAGTTAGCAAGTTCTAATCTATAGCAGGCGGTTGCTGACAGCACCTCTGCTAACCCTGCTGTGTATGGGGCCCCGGAGCAGACGGATGTCACTGCACCTCTGCTAACCCTACTGTGTATGAGACCCTGGAGCAGACGGATGTCACTGCACCTCTGCTAACCCTACTGTGTATGGGGCCCCGGAGCAGACGGATGTCACTGCACCTCTGCTAACCCTACTGTGTATGGGGCCCTGGAGCAGACGGATGTCACCGCACCTCTGCTAACCCTACTGTGTATGTGCACCGGAGCAGACGGATGTCACTGCACCGCTGCTAACCCTACTGTGTATGGGGGCCCCGGAGCAGACGGATGTCACTGCACCTCTGCTAACCCTACTGTGTATGGGACCCTGGAGCAGACGGATGTCACCGGACCTCTGCTAACCCTACTGTGTATGGGGCCCCGGAGCAGACGGATGTCACTGCACCTCTGCTAACCCTACTGTGTATGGGGCCCTGGAGCAGACGGATGTCACCGCACCTCTGCTAACCCTACTGTGTATGGGGCCCCGGAGCAGACGGATGTCACTGCACCTCTGCTAACCCTACTGTGTATGGGGCCCGGAGCAGACGGATGTCACTGCACCTCTGCTAACCCTACTGTGTATGGGGCCCTGGAGCAGACGGATGTCACCGCACCTCTGCTAACCCTACTGTGTATGGGGCCCCGGAGCAGACAGATGTGCACTGCACTTCTGCTAACCCCACTGTGGCACCTCCAGCAGCTGTGTCCCCCCTGGATGGTGGTGTTGGCTCTATGGCCCCTCCAGCAGCTGTGTCCCCCCTGGATGGTGGTGTTGGCTCTATGGACCCTCCAGCAGCTGTGGGGCCCCTGGATGGTGGTGTTGGCTCTATGGCTCCTCCAGCAGCTGTGGGGCCCCTGGATGGTGGTGTTGGCTCTATGGCTCCTCCATCAGGTGTGGGAGCCCCTGGATGGTGGTGTTGGCTCTATGGCTCCTCCAGCAGCTGTGGAGCCCCTGGATGGTGGTGTTGGCTCTATGGACCCTCCACCAGCAGTTGTAGGGCCCCTGGATGGTGGTGTTGGCTTTATGGACCCTCCAGCAGCTGTGGGGCCCTGGATGATGGTGTTGGCTCTATGTACCCTCCAGCAGCTGTGGGGCCCCTGGATTGTGTTGTTGGTTCTATGGAGCCTCCAGCAGCTTTGGGGCCCCTGGATGGTGGTGTTGGCTCTATGGACCCTCCAGCAGCTGTGGGGCCCTGGATGATGGTGTTGGCTCTATGGCTCCTCCAGCAGCTGTGGGAGCCCTGGATGGTGGTGCTGGCTCTATGGACCCCTCCAGCAGCTGTGGGGCTCCTGGATGGTGTTGTTGGCTCTATTGCTCCTCCAGCAGCTGTGGGGCCCCTGGATGGTGGTGTTGGCTCTATGGACCCTCCAGCAGCTGTGGGGCCCCTGGATGGTGGTGTTGGCTCTATGGACCCTCCAGCAGCTGTGGAGCCCCTGGATGGTGGTGTTGGCTCTATGGACCCTCCAGCAGCTGTGGGAGCCCCTGGATGGTGGTGTTGGCTCTATGGACCCTCCAGCAGCTGTGGGAGCCCCTGGATGGTGGTGTTGACTCTATGGACCCTCCAGCAGCTGTGGGAGCCCCTGGAAGGTGGTGTTGGCTCTATGGACCCTCCAGCAGCTGTAGAGCCCCTGGATGGTGGTGTTGGCTCTATGGACCCTCCAGCAGCTGTGGGTTCCCTGGATGGTGGTGTTGGCTCTATGGACCTACCAGCCGCTGTGGGGCCCCTGGGTGGTGGTGTTGGCTTTATGGACCCTCCAGCAGCTGTGGAACCCGTGGATGGTGGTGTTAGCTCTATGGACCCTCCAGCAGCTGTGGGGACCCTGGATGGTGGTGTTGGCTCTATGGACCCTCCAGCAGCTGTGGGGCCCCTGGATGGTGGTGTTGGCTCTATGGCTCCTCCAGCAGCTGTGGGGCCCCTGGATGGTGGTGTTGGCTCTATGGACCCTCCAGCAGCTGTGGAGCCCCTGGATGGTGGTGTTGGCTCTATGGACCCTCCAGCAGCTGTGGAGCCCCTGGATGGTGATGTTGGCTCTATGGCTCCTCCAGCAGCTGTGGGGTCCCTGGATGGTGGAGTTGGCTCTATGGCTCCTCCAGCAGCTGTGGGACCCCTGGATGGTGATGTTGGCTCTATGGACCCTCCAGCAGCTGTGGAACCTGTGGATGGTGGTGTTTGCTCTATGGACCCTCCAGCAGCTGTGGGGCCCCTGGATGGTGGTGTTGGCTCTATGGCCCCTCCAGCAGCTGTGGGAAGCAGTCAGCTCCAGATATCTGTGACAACCTACCAGGACCTTACTGAGTCACTCCCCAAACATGTAGCTGCTGTCCAGGCTGCACATGTTGGTTAACCTGGATATAAGCTGCTGGTCATAAAAATGTGACTTGACAATGCATTTTCATAGAAACCCAAAAAATAGAAGTCAGGGAGAAAAAGAGGGTTAGAGATTATAGAGCTTAAAATGGTCGCCCGGGACTTTCTTTTTATTTGTTATGGGGCTCCCAACTGTATTATATTAAACTTTCTAATTCATACTTATTAAAAATTATTTGCCTGTCCTATTTTGCAACCAAGCAAAGAGCAGTGTCCTCTCCTACACACTATTCCATGCAAATCACAATTCATTGATGGCCTCACTGAACATTTTGTCATCACTCAGTGTGTGTGCTTTGAAGCCAGGCTCAGCTTAAGAATACTCCCTTGTAGTGGGAGTGACCTGAGCAGAGAACTATCTGGCTGCATTCACTCTTTCCATCCTGTAGTTTGCAGGTGGATAGAAGTATTTGCATTACAGTAATTACCGGGGCAGGGGAACTGTTTGTTTATCTTTGTACTTTGTGCTGAATCCTGCTAGCAGCAGCTACTAAGAGTAATGGGAGCAGAAGACAGCAGTTCAGAACTGGGGGGTTGTGTACTGCTGTCCTGAATATGTGACTGTAGCTGTGTACAGTTTATACAGTGACACGTTAGTCACAGCTATCATGATTATCATGACAGCAAGTAAAGATCTGGAGGGATCACTCACTCAAGTCAGCACAATGTAGAGCAGTGATAACAGTAGAGGGAAGTCCTAGATTGCAATGCAGTCTGGGAGTTGTAGGAAGAGATGATGGAGAACTACTGACAATCCCAGTCTACAAGTTGGTTCATCACAAGGTCGATCAGTTCTGACGCGACAGACACAGCAGTGGAGGCGGCTCGCAGGCAGTGGAGGCGGCTCGTAGGCTTCAGAAAAGTGAGATCACAGACGTCTGTGCAAGCACCGGGCGCATTACACAGGTCTGGAACGATGGCCCGAAAAAAGGGGAAGAAGCCGCGACTTCCATCTCGTCATAAGAAGCATCGGCAAAGAGATTACAGAAAAGGTACAAAAAGTGGAAGATTGGAAACAGGGGACTTGGAGCAAGAGATGAAAGTCAATAGACCGAGCTCTGATGGGGGGAATGGGAAGAACTAAGGGAGAAGGGGCGAACGGAGCGAGAGATGGAAGTCAATAGACCGGGCTCTAGGGGGGAAAAAGGGGGAAAGAACCCAAAGGGGGAGAAGGGGAAAGGGAGAGAGATGAAAGTCAATAACCGGGCTCGAATGGGAAGAACCCAAGGGAGAAGGGGGGAACGGGGGAGAGAAAACAATAGACCGGGTTGAGGGGGGGAATGGGAAAACTGGGGGAAAAGGGGGAAACGGGCGGGGGGGAGGGAAGTCAATGAGGGGCTCTGATGGGGGAATGGGAAAAACCCCAAGGAGAAAGGGGAAGGGAGCGAGAGATGAAATTCAATAGACCGACCGATGGGGGGAAGGGGAAGAACCAAAGGGGGAAAAGGGGGAACGGAGCGAGAATAAAAGTCATAGACCGGGTCTGATGGGGGAATGGGAAGAACCAAGGGAAGAAGGGAGAACGGAGCGAAGAAAAGTCAAAAGCCCGGGGGCTCTGGGGGGGGGAATGGGAAAAAATAAAGGGAGAAGGGCAAAGGGACGAAAATGGAAGTCAATAGAGCAGGGCTCTGATGGGGAGAAGGGGAAGAACCAAGGGAGAAGGGGAGAACGGAGCGAGAGATGAAAGTCAATGCCCGGGGCTCTGGGGGGGGGAAAGGGGAAGAACCAAGGAGAAGGGCGAAAGGGCGGGGGATGAAAGTCAATGACCGGGCCCCTAGGGGGGAAAATGGGTCGGGAAGAATTGGGGGAAAAAGGGGATAAGGGATTGAGATTTTGAAAAAACTGTCGTTTGGGTGGAGGAAGCCTGAGGAAAAGGGGAGGGTTCACAGCCAAAGATGGGAGACTTGTCCGGATGGATGGTGACCCGGGCGACTCTATGTGGTTGTCCACAAGAGAGTTACTTCATATCTCGGGACTATGGGGATGAAGAGGAACATAGTGTTCCATTAGGTAACGACCTAAACAGACGTCAAAGGTTGGAAAAGGAAGGGGGCATGACAATGAGGTAGAGTTCGTATTGGCCATATCCCCAGACCTCAAAACCCCAACCCAACACTTGTGGGGGAATTAAAGAAGAGTTGATTGATACCCCGGTAGTCGACCATCGCACCAATGGTGAAAACGACATTTTTGGTTTAGACATATTTAAATCTGCTCCATACATTACCTTTTATAAAAAAACACCTGGGTGTACAATCCCCTTTTATACAATACACCCGGATTTACAATCCCTTTTATACAATACACCCGGAGTACATTACCTTAAATTTCAATACACCTGGATTACAAAACCCTTATATACAAAATCCTGGATGTACATTACCTTTATACAATACACCTGGGTTCAATCCCTTATTAAATCACCCGGATTTACAATCCCTTATATACAATACACCTGGTGTACTTTCCTTTCAAAACAATACACCTGGGTTACAATCCCTTATATACAAAAAACCTGGTGTACATTCCCCTTTTATCAATACAACCTGGATGTCAATCCCTTTTATACAAAACACCCGGGTGTAATTCCTTTTATACAATATACCTGGATGTAATTTTCCCCATATACAATACCCGGATGTACATTCCCTTTTATACAATAAACCTGGGGTGATATTCCCTTTTATCCAAATACCTGGGTGTACTTCCCCTTTTATACAATACACCCGGGGAAAAATTCCTTAAAATACAAAACACCTGGATGTACATTCCCCCTTAATACAAAACCCTGGGGGTACATTCCCTTTTAACAATACACCTAGAGTACATTCCCTTTTACAAAAACACCTGGATGTACATTCCCTTATATCAAAATACCTGGGTTACATTCCCTTATATACAAAACACCTGGATGTAAATTCCCTTATATACAAAACACCTGGATGTACATTCCCTTATATACAATATACCTGGGTGTACATTCCCTTATATACAAAACACCTGGATGTACATTCCCTTTTATACAAACACCGGGGTGTACATTCCCTTATATCCAATTACCTGGATGTACCCTTCCCTTATATACAATACACCTGGATGTACTTCCTTATAAAAAAAAACACCTGGATGTACATTCCCTTATATACAATACACCCGGGTGTACATTCCCTAATACAATACCCTAAGTACATTCCCCTTAAACAATACCCTGGATGACATTCCCTTAAAAATACAATATACCTGGATTACATTACCTTATAAACAAAAACCTGGAGTACTTTCCCTTAAATCAATAACTTGGTGTACATTCCCCTTTATACAATACACCCCGGGTGTTTTTCCTTATATACAAAATACCCATGTACATTCCCTTATATACAAAAACCTGGGTTACTTACCCATATACAATACACCGGGTTACAATCCCTTTTATACAAACACTTTGGGGTACATTACCCCTTACAAACACCTGATGTACATTCCTTTTATACAATACCATAGATGTACAACCCCCTTTTATGCAAAATAATTTGGGTGTACATTCCCTTATACAATACACCTGGGGTACTTCCCTTTATACAAAAACACTTGGATGACATTCTCTTATATACAAAACACCGATGTACATTCCCCTTTTATAAAAACACCGGATTACATTCTCTTATATACAAAGTACCTGGATGTACAATCCTTTATAACAAAACACCCGGAGTACATTCCCTTATATACAAACCTTGGGTGTACATTCCCTTATATGCAATACACCTGTTTTTCATTCCCTTATATCAATAACCCAAATGTACATTACCTTATTAAAAAAACACCGGATGTACATTCATTTAAAAAATATACCCGAAATTTTCATTTCCCTTTTATACAAAACACCTTGGGTGTAATTCCCTTATATACAAACACCTGGAGACATTCCCTTTTACAAAAATACCTGGAGACTTCCCTTATTAAAAAATACCATGAGTACAATCCCCTTTTAAAAGAATAAACCTTGATGTACATTAACTTATATGCAATACCCTGGATGTACATTTCTTTTATACAAGTACCCCGGGTTACATTCCTTTAAAACAATATACCCGGATGTACAATCCCTTATATACAATACACCTGGATGTACATTCCTTCAAATACAAAAACACCCCGGATTACATTCCCTTATATACAACACCTGGATTACATTCCCATATATAAATAACCTGGGTGTACATTCCCTTTTATACAAAAATTTCCTGGATGTAATTCCTTAATACAATACCCTAATGGTACATTCACTTAATACAAAATTTCCTGGATGTAATTCCCATATACAAACCCCAGATGTACATTCCCTTTTATAAAAAAACCCGAAAATACATTACTTAATACAAACACCTGGATACATTCCCTTATATAAATTAACCTGGGGTACACTCCCTTATATACAATATCCTGGGGTGTACATTCCCTTTTAACAATACACATAGATTACAATCCCTTATAACAAAACATTGGATGTACTTACCTTATATGAATACCCTGGGTGTACATTCTCTTTTATACAAAGTACCCCGGTGTACATTCCTTTTATAAATATACCCGGATGTACAATCCCCCTTAATACAATCACCCGGGTGTACATTCCTTCAAATACAAAACACCTGGATGTACATTCCTTCAAATACAAAACACCTGGATTTACATTACCCAAAATAAAATCACCTGGATTTCATTCTTATATAAAAATACCTGGGTGTACTTCCTTTTATACAATACACTGATGTACATCCCCTTAATACAAAAACCCTGATGTACATTCCTTACATACAAAACACCCGATGTACATCCCCTTTTTTAAAAAGTAAAACCTGGTTTTTACTTCCTTTTATACAAAACACCTGGAGACATTTCCCTTTTATACAAAACCACCCTGGATGACATTCCCTTATATACAATCACCTGGATGTAAATTCCCTTTATCAATATACCGAGTACATTCCCTTTTAAAACAAACCCTGAGTAAATTCCCTTAAATACAATATACCTGGGTGTACATTCCCCTTTTAACAGTACACCTGGATGACATTCACTTATATACAATGTACCTGGGTGTAAAAATTTCCTTATATACAATAACCTGGATGTACAATCCCTTATATACAATACACCTGAGTACATTCCCTCAAATACAAAAACCTGGATTTACTTCCCTTTTATCCAATACACCTATTACATTCCCCTTTTATATTAATACCTGGGTTACATTCCCTTATATACAATATACCTTGATTTCATTTTCCCTTTTATACAATACCCTAGAAATCCCCCCCTTTTATACAAAACACCTAATGTACATTATCTTATTCAATTAAACCTGGATGTATATTCCCTTTAAAACAATACCCTAAGTACATTCCCCTTTTTGCAATACCCGGATTTTTAACCCCTTTTACACAATACACCGGGGTAAATTCCCTTTTAAAAAAATACACCGGATGTAAATTTCCCTTTTATACAAAACCGGGGTGTACATTCCCCTTTTATGCAATATAAAATTGGATGTACACCCCCTTTTTTACAAACACCTGGATGTACTTTTCCCTTTCTACAATACACCCGGAGAATTTCCCTTTTATACAAAAAACCTGGATTTACTTCCCTTAATACAATACACCTGAAAGTACATTCCCTTTTATACAATAACCCGGATTACATTCCCTTAAAACCCAAAAACCTGGGTGTACATTTCCTTTTATAAAACACCTGGGTTACATTCCCTTTTTATACAATACACCGTTTTTCATTTCCCCTTTTATACAATAACCTGTGTACATTCCTTTATACAATTATGGATTACTTTCCCCTTTTTAAATATACCTGGGTTTTCATTTCCCCCAATCAAAACCCCTGGATTAAATTCCTTTCATACAATACACCCGGGGTGTAAATTCCCTTATAACAACTACCCATGTACATTACCTTTTATACAATCACTGGATGTACATTCACTTATAACAATTACCTGGATGTACTTCCTTATATGCAATTACTTTGGGTGTCACTCCCTTTATACATACACGGGGTGTACATTCCTTTTTACAATACACCTGGATGACATTCCCTTAAATTTCAATCACCCAAAGTACATTCCTTTTAAAACAAATACCCGGATGAAAATTCCCTTATATACAATCACATAGATGTACAATCCCCTTTTATAAAATACACTTGGATGTGCATTACCTTTTTTGCATAGCCCGGATGTACATTCCCTTATAACAATTTTGGGTGTCCTTTCCTTTTATACAATACACCAATGTACATTCCCTTATATAAAAAAACACCTAATGTAATTATCTTATTACAAACCCTGGATGTACATTCCCTTTTTACAATTAACCTGGGTGTACACCCCTTATATACAATATACCTGGATGTACATTCCCTTATATACAATACACATAGATGTACAATCCCTTATATACAATACACTTGGATGTACATTACCTTATATGCAATACGCCTGGATGTACATTCTCTTATATACAATGTACCTGGATTACATCCTTTTAACAATATACCTGGTGTACAATCCCAAAAACAATATACCTGGGTGTACATTCCTTCAATACAAAACACCCGGGTGTAATTCCTTCAAAAACAAAACACCTGGATTACATTTTCCAAAAATTTTAAAAAAACACCTGGGTTACATTTCCTTATAAAAATAACCTGGGTTCATTCCTTATATACAAAACCCTGGATTACATTCCTTTTCATACAATACACCTGGTACATCCCTTAATACGTACACCCGGTTGTACTTCCTTATATCAATACACGGATGGGACATTCCTTTTATACAAACCACCGGGTGACATTTTCCCTTTTTAACATACACCGGAGTAAATTCCCCTTTTATACAAATACTGGATGTCATTTCCCTTTTATACAAAAAAACCTGGATGTAAATTCCCTTTTAACAATATACCGGGGTGTAAATTCCCCTTTTTAAACGTACACCCGGTGACATTCACTTTTAAACAAGTACCCGGGTGTACATTTCCCTTTTATAAATATACCGGATGACAATCCCTTTTACAATACACCCGGAGTACATTCCCTCAAATACAAAACACCTGGTGTACATTCCCTTTTTAAACCAATAACCCGGGGTACATTCCCTTATATTTTTACCCCGGTGACATTTCCCCTTTTAAAACAAAATAAACCCTTTATGTACATTTCCTTATATACAAACACCCAGATGTACATTCCCTTATATACAATAACCGAATGACATTATTTATATACAATTAACCTGGATGTATATTCCCTTATATACAATACACCTAGATGTACATTCCCTTATATGCAATACACCTGGATTTACATTCCCTTATACACAATACACCTGGATGTCATTTCCCCTTATAACAATACACCCGGATGTAAATTCCCTTAATACAAAACACCGGATTACATTCCCTATTCAATATACTTGGATGTACTCCCTTATATACAATCACCTGAGACATCCCCCTTTTATACAAACACCTGGATGTACATTTTCCCTTTTTTACAATCCCCCCTGGATGTCATTCCCCCTTTTTTACAATCATCTGGATGTACATTTTATTATATAAAAAAACCTGGGTGTACATTCCCTTATATACATACACCCGGAATTTCAATACCTTATATACAAAAGCACCTGGATGTACTTTTCCTTTTAACAATACACCTATGACATTTCCCTTTATACAAAACTGGATGAAAAACCCATATATACAAACACCTGGAGTACCTTCTTTTAATACAAAACACCTGGATGTATATTTTCCCTTATATACAATAACCTAATGTACATTCCCTTAATACAATACACCTGGGGTACATTCCTTTTAACAATACACCCGATTTACATTCCTTAATACAATCACCTGAATTAATTCCTTATATACAATACACCTGGATGTACATTCCCTTATATACCAAACACCCGGGTTACATTCCTTATTAAAAATACACCGGATTTACATTTCCCTTATATACAATACACCCGGGTTTACTTTCCCCTTTTATACAAAACACCCGGATTACATTCCTTATATACAATAACCGGGTGTACATTCCCTTATAACAATATACCGGGTTTACAAATTCCCCCATTACAAAACCCCTGGGTGTAAATTCCCTTTCATACAAACACCGGAGTTTAAAATTTCCTATATACAACAACCTGGGGTACATTAACCTTTTATACAATACACCTGGATATACATTCACTTATATACAATATACCTGGATGTACATTCCCTTATATGCAATATACTTGGATGTACACTCCCTTATATACAGTACACCGGTTAATTCCCTTATATACAATACACCTGGAGTACTTCCCTTTATACAAATACTGGGATACATTCCTTATTTAAAAAATACACATAGATGTACAATCCCTTATATACAATACACTTGGATGTGCATTACCTTTTATGCAATACGCCTGGATGTACATTCCCTTATATACAATTTACCTGGATGACTTCCTTTTTTACATATACCGGATTACAATCCCTTATATACAAAACACCTGGATTACATTTTCCTTATTAAAAAATACACTTGGATGTACATTCCCTCATAACAATACACCTGGATGTAATTCCCTTTTAACAATATACCTGGATTACAATCCCCTTATAAAAAATACACCCGGTGTACATTTCCCTTATATACAATACACTTGGATGTCATTCCTCATATACAAACACCCGGATTACATTCCCCCATATACAAAACCGGATGTACATTCCATTATATACAATACACCTGGATGTACATTCCCTTTACCAATACACCTGGGTTACATTCCCCTTTTATACAATATACCTGGATGTACATTCCTTATATACCATACACCTGGATGTACATTCCCTTTTATACAATTAACCTTGATGTACACTCCCTTATATACAGTACACCTGGATGTACATTCCCTTATATGCAATACACCTGGACGTACATTCCTTATATACAATACACCTGGATGTCCATTCACTTATATCATAGTTGCCAACTTTTGAAAATGAAAAAGGAGGAGAACATAGTGGGCGGCGCGCTATGCACGCCGCGGCAAAAATTTGCATGGACACGCCCATCTTGTCTGTATACCACGCCCCTTCAAAAAGCCACACCCACTCCACCTAACTGCATAACGGCTTTGGAAGAAAGCCAGGTAGATGCCCTTATAGCCAGGTAGTAACCCCCCATAAGCAGGTAGTGCTCCTTAGAGGCAGGTAGATGCCCACTTGGAGCCAATTATAGGCCCCCTCTGTAGCCAGGTAGGTGCCCCCCTTTGTTAGCCAGGTAGGTGCTCCCCTTTGTTAGCCAGGTAGGTGCCCCCCCTTTGTTAGCCAGGTAGGTGCCCCCATTGTTTGCCAGGTAGTGCCCCCATTGTTGCCAGGTAGTGCCCCCATTGTTTGCCAGGTAGTGCCCCCATTGTTGCCAGGTAGTGCCCCCATTGTTTGCCAGGTAGTGCCCCCATTGTTTGCCAGGTAGTGCCCCCCTTGGGTTGCCAGGTAGATGTCCCCTCTGTTGCCAGTTAGTGCCCCCATTGTTGCCAGGTAGTGCCCCCATTGTTGCCAGGTAGTGCCCCCATTGTTTGCCAGGGAGTGAACCCTCTGTTGCCAGGTAGTTGCCCACTCTGTTGTCAGGTAGATGCCCCCTCTGTTGCCAGGTAGTGCCCCCATTGTTGCCAGGTAGTGCCCCCTCTGTTGGCCAGGTAGATGCCCCTCTGTTGCCAGGTAGATGTCCCCTCTGTTGCCAGGTAGTGCCCCCCTTGCTGCCAGGTAGATGCCCCCCCCTGTTGCCGGGTAGATGCCCCTCTGTTTTCCAGGTAGATTTCCCCATTGTTGCCGGTAGATGTCCCCATTGTTGCCAGGTAGTGCCCCCAAATTTTTGCCAGGTAGATGCCCCATTGTTGCCAGGTAGTTTCCCCCATTGTTGCCAGGTAGTGCCCCCTCTGTTGCCAGGTAGTGCCCCCTCTGTTGCCAGGTAGTGCCCCCATTGTTGCCAGGTAGATGGCCCCTCTGTTGCCAGGTAGATGGCCCCTCTGTGGCCAGGTAGATGGCCCCTCTGTTGCCAGGTAGTGCCCCCATTGTTGCCAGGCAGAGCCCCCCATATAGCTAATAAAAATAAAATAATAAAATTCACTTACCTCACCAAGCTCCTGCAGCACGGCCGCTCCGGACGATCTCCTCAGCGGCGCAGGGGGAAGTGAGAGCAGCCACGCGTCACTTCCCCTGCGCCGCTGACCTGTATGTGCGGCGCACACTCCGGCGCCGGACATACAGGGGAGGAGGGAGGAGAGGAACGATCCCTCCTGCCTCCTCCCTGCACAGCGAGACTCCGGGCGGGTGAAGCGGGCGCAGCGGCCGCTTCACCCGCCTGTAGGAGCGGCCCGGCGGCGCCAGAGTAGCGCGCTAGCACTACTCTGTCGCCGCGGCCATTTAAAGAGCCCCCGCCGCCTGCTGGCGGCAGGAGGAATGCCAGCTCTCCCGGGAGGGAGGGGGGGGACCCCAAATAGCGGGACCCCCCCGCCAAAAACGGGAGAGTTGGCATGTATGCCTTACACCTGGATGTAAATTCCCTTATATACAATACACCTGGATGTACATTCACTTATATAAAATATACTTGGATGTACATTCCCTTATATGCCATATACTTGATTACACTCATTTTTAAAAAAAGACCCGG
>JAODAL010074119.1:0-14491 GCA_025379985.1 Phyllomedusa bahiana
TACCTGACAAAGCTACCTTGGTACTTGTGGGGGTCAAAACACTCAAGCCTCTGGAGCCGTTTGACCATACCAAATACTCCTGGTGTCCCCAACCTCAGTGAAACTTGAAGGTAGACCCACGTGGCTGCACGCTTCGCATTGCAGGAAAGTGACTGTGGCCAACTGGTCATCATGAATCACTCCTTTATCTTTTCCTACATCTGTATTGTCTGGGTGTGTGTAGGAGCACAAGAGGTAGCAATCACCAAACAAAAAGGGGTGATCACTTTTTGGTATAACTCATCCAGTACTCAAGTAGCAACCTTTAAATTTGAGTTTTGCGATATTGCCCAATGCGGATCACTAACCAATTATAGCCCATCTGAACCGACACAGAGTACACAAATATCTACTGATTACTTGTGCCAGATGGGTACACAATACATATGTGTGACAGATGACTATTGGGGTACTAAGTGTGATTCCTGGGGGGCAGTAGGATGGAACACTGGAAACGACTGGGGATATAGACCTGAATCTGCACTGGGAAAGAAAGACAAAAATGGTAGAGCTTTACTTGCTAGAATGACTTTGTTCAAACCATGACGTAACAGGAAATCCGGGTATGTCTCGCAAACAGCTGATACCACAATGAAATCCTCGGCTCGTATTGCAGGGTAGAAACGGAACTTTATTAAGTAAAGATAAAACAGACACATGGCAGCAACCTACTCCTGTCAGACTGGCATAGACGCGTTTCGGGCGTTTCTCGCCCTTGCTCACTATGTTATTGGTTCCCATTTTGTCTCTCTATTTAAAATACACTAAAACCAATAGAAATGCTTAACCTGATCACATGGTTGCCTAATGGATACTACTAGGATTGTTTATATCTCTTTTGATTGGATACTAGAACTGTTACAAATATGAAAGTTACCATATTAAACATGTACATTTTTTCTATGTATCTCAATAAATATATAACATGTCCGAACGATAATTCAATCCTTCCGGTCTTCTAGTATCTAAATTTAGTATCCAAAAGGCTTCCTTTTGCCTAATCATCCTAGTCCAGTTACCTCCTCTATATGGGCAGGGTATATGGTCTATAGCATAGAAAGTGAAACTGGAAATGTCTCCCTGATGATGTTCTATGAAGTGTTTAGCTGCTCCTGATGTTTGACTTACATTTTTTTTGATGCTGGAAACATGTTCCATAATTCTAGTTTTTACTTTTCTGATGGTACTGCCCACATATTTAACATTGCACTGTGTGCAGTGTATAATATATATGCAATGGTGGCTATTGCAGTTCATAAACTGTCTAATTTCATATTTCTTGACATTTTTACTATCAGTGAAATTTTTTATAGGAGTAGCCATTTCGCATACATTTACATCGTGTCCCATGCACATCTAAAGAAACCCTTTTGGGATAGCCCAAGTTTTGCCTGTATTGTGTTTGCTTTGATATACACTAGGAGAGATGATGTTACCTATTGTTTTTCCTCTTTTGGGAATAACTAATGTCCCTTGTTCCAAAATATGTTGCCAAGATTTCATCTTGGCGTAAGATGTAATGTTTTTTTTAAAAACATGTTTAATTTGATTGAAATTGTTACTGTACTTGGTGAGAATAACCAGTTTTTTATTATCTCCTTAAATTTATTCCTGGCTGCTTTTTCCTTTTTAAATAGAATTTCCTGAGTTTTATCTGCCACTCTAAATTTAGCTTTCTCAATATCCCTCCTCTGGTAACCTCTCTGCATCAATCTATCCTCAATATCTCTCTGAGCCATCTCGTAATCCCCTTCCAGGGTGCAAATTCTTTTGGCTCTGATAAATTCCCCATAAGGGATTGCTCTGGTAGTATTGCTAACATGACAGCTGTTTGCTTTTAGAATTGTATTCCCTGAATTGGTTTTGCGGTGTAGGGTAGTTATTATTCTACCAGTCTCTGCATCACCCTTAAAGTGGATATCTAAAAAAGGGACACCATGTTTGTCCCAATTACCAGTGAATTGCAGGTTGCAATGATTATTATAAAGGTAATCCAGGAAAGACGGTATGAGCGCTACATCGTTACCCCAAATAATGAGGTCATCGATGTAGCGCCCATACCAGAGAATGTGGTCAAGGAAAGGATTGTGAGCATCATATATGGCGTGGTGCTCCCACCACGCCATAGTGATGTTCGCCAGGGATGGCGAGAAGGTGGCTCCCATTGGGGCTCCCACTAGTTGGAGATAATAAAATTGCTCGAATTTAAAAAAGTTACTTTTTAGAAGATGTTCTATAGCCAAAAGTAGAAACTCCTGAAGATTTTGATCATATTTCCCATATTGTTTAAGGAAAAAAGCTGTTGCAACCAAAGCAATATCATGTGGGATGCATGAGTATAAACCTATGACATCACATGTTATCCAGGTGTGTTCTTTTTCCCAATGTTTCCCTACTAACATTTTTAGGACTGATTTTGTATCTTTTATATCTCCTGGGAGTCCTTGGACTATGGGCTGTAGGTATCCATCCACCCAACTACTAAGTCTTTCATTAAGGGAATCATTACCCGATATTATAGGGCGAAAGCTGGGTGGGAATTGATTTTTATGGACCTTAGGGGCCCCGTAGAAGATGGGTGTAACTGGATCTTCTTTTAATAGATAATTTCTAGTTTTTTCATTGAGTACCCCCCATCCTACTCCCTCCTGTAATACCTTTCCCAGTTTATTTTGGAAATTTTTAGTTGGATTTTCTGTCAACCTTCGATATGTGGTGGGATCATCAAGAATATTTAGGACTTGTTTAACATAGAGGCCAGCGTCCATCACTACCACCGCCCCCCCCCTTATCCGCACGTTTGATAACCAAATTCTTCCTATCTTTTAGCACTTTAATGGCCCACATCTGTGGTTGAGTTAAATTACTGCGCCCCTGATATTTAGTTTTGGTCTTCAGGTTCTTATTTTGAATAGCTACAAGATCTCGCTCCATCGCATTTTGAAATGCTTCTAGGGCTGGGACTCTGGCTTTAATCGGATAGAAATGGGGGTTAGGTGTTTTGTGATGGACGCTGGGCTCCCACAAATCCTCCCCTACCACATCTGTCTCTCTGTCTAATTCTTGTAATGTTTTAAGAGCTAACTGCTCTCTGAATGTAAGGGATTCAAACTCATTAAATATAGTTTGATCTATCTGTTCTGTTTGCCTACTATCTTCTTCTGAATTACCATAATTTAAAAAAAACTTTTTTATAGTTAACAATCTAACAAATTTATTAATGTCCATAATGGTTTCTAATAATTCAAAATTATATGTAGGAGCAAAGTTCAATCCCTGATTCAACACTTCAAGCTGTGGTTGTGTTAATATTGTGGGGGTGAGAACTACCACTTGCATGTCCTCTTTTATTTTCTGTATATCCCCTTGTTTTGTGTCACATTTCTCTTTGGCTTGCGTTGTGCAATACTGTCCGCTCTTGCGGTTATTTTCCCGTTTTTTGACTGTTGTTGTTTTGTGGAGACTGATGCTTCTTCTGTGGAGCTGCTTCTATTTCCCGTATCACTGTCCGTGAGGCTGGTATCTCCACTACCTATATCTGAAAAGCTGACTGCTCTTTCTCTTCGATTGCGTCTTTTCTTTAAGATTGATTTGGGTATAAATCCCCGTTTTTCCTTTGTCCAGGTGTACACTCTGTTGTTACTATAGTCCTCTACATCCCTTGAATATTTTCTTTTTTTGTTTTCCATGATCATTTTTTCCACTTTGTCTATAGTTTCTTTAAGTTGTTTCTGCGCCTCTTCAAATTCCGCAATCTCCTTGTATACATTAACTTTGGTTTCTAATTCTTTAATGTTTGCATCCGCTTCTTGTAATTTTTCTGTTTCATATTCTATGATGAGTTGGATGAGTGCTAGGGAACAATCAGTGAGTATTTTATTCCATTTGGTCATGAAAATTTCTGTGGTTTCAAATGAGGGGGTCTTTTTAATGCGTAGTCCTCTAGGGACAATTTCCCTCTCATGATATGTGCTGAGGGTTTGTTGATCCCACCAGATTTTTAATTCTTTTATTTTTGCTTTCTCTAGTTGGATAAATAATTGTTTCTACTCTCTGCTTTGTTCAGTCGATGCATGTTTCTGCTCGAATACCGCTGCCAGCTTAGCTTGCCGTTCCGGTAACATACTGGATAACTGGACTAGGATGATTAGGCAAAAGGAAGCCTTTTGGATACTAAATCTAGGTACTAGAAGACCAGAAGGATTGAATTATCGTTCTGATATGTTATATATCTATTGAGATACATAGAAAAAATGTACGTGTTTAATATGGAAACTTTTATGTTTGTAACAGTTCTAGTATCCAATAGAAAGAGATATAAACAATCCTAGTAGTATCCATCAGGCAACCAAGTGATCAGGTTAAGCATTTCTATTGGTTTTAGTTTATTTTAAATAGAGAGACAACATGGGAACCAATAACATAGTGAGCAAGGGCGAGAAACGCCCGAAACGCGTCTATGCCAGTCTGACAGTAGCAAGTTGCTGCCCATGTGTCTGTTTTATCTTTACTTAATAAAGTTCCGTTTCTACCCTGCAATACGAGCCGAGGATTTCATTGCGGTATCAGCTGTTTGCGAGACATACCCGGATTTCCTGTTACGTCATTGTTTGCTGCATCCCGCCCGGCCGGCGGTAAGCTCCAAGAAGCAGGTGAACGGACTGTGAATCTAAGCGCGATATTCAAGCAAGCCCGTGGAGGTGAGACTGTCTTTCTTCTTTATTTGTTCAAACCACCCTGTGTAGATGGTAAGGGAACCCAATTGGTTTTAACTATAGACAATCCCAGTCCAACAGATGCAGGGGTTTATGTTCTGAGTACTTATGGTGGTGGTGAGGGAAGTTACCTCACTCAATTCAACATTAATGACATGATAGACTCCCCAGAATGGAGAGAACTAGAGACCCAGATCACCAGAATCAGTGCCACTGGAAGAAGCAGAGAAGGGAGGAGTTTGCAGGATGATTCATGACATGTGTTGTACGTACATACCTAACAATACAGGACCAAACGGGAAGGTGACCTTAGTCATTAAAAAATTGGATGATCTTTCTCAGGAGATGAAAAGGAACTCGGGAATTAAGGACCCATGGGATCACTATTTTTCCTGGATGAGTGGATGGCAGAAATGGTTAGCCCAAGCAGGAATGGTATTAGGTGTAGTGTTCTTAGTCCTGATACTGGTAGTGATGTGTGTCATTCCTTGCATCAGGAAACTGTTGTCAAAAGGGATAGATCAGGTGGTACCTGGTTCACCATGCATGGAAGAGAATTCCATAACCAGTGTTCCCCCAATGAGAACAATAGTTCACACGGAGAGCTACGAATTGACCAACAGGCCATAAAATCACACCCACAAGGGGGATTGTGAGAGCAAGGTGTGAGGCTTTTTCAGGGATGACCATTCTTAGTTTCCTAGACCCTAGAACGTCTGTCAGCTCTTATCCCTCCTGCCTTAGGACAGGTCTTCGTGTTTAGTAGCCAGCAGCTGTCGGGGGCCGGGGATAGCTCGATAACTGTTGACCAACACTCTCAGGCAGGGACCGAATTAGCTAGTTTAAAAGGTCATAGGGACCGTGAGGGACCCCTCTCCCCATCCTTACCTAGTGACAGGGAGGAAGCGGATCGAACAGATTTTAATGTTTTTTAGGGGGGACTGTCAAGTGATGATTTAGAGAAAGAAGGGAAAAAAAAACATTAAATCAGTTCCATCATCATATCTTTAACATTGAGTTAGTATTAAGTTCTAATTGCTTTCTGTCTGCCGTTATTTCAGATATCTTCAACATAGCTTTCCTTGAGACAGATGCATTGTCTGCTAGAACCAAGAAAGTCAAGGACTTCCTCCTCCCCCCAGATATACAGAGGAGAGCGTTTGGGAATGTGTCATATCAGTTAATTCTTCATACATACATGCAAATTATAACTTGTCTCTTAGCAACCACCAATTAACCAATCATGTAGTGATAAAATAGTCATGTGATTAAAAACTTCTATTGGAATGTAATTTATTGTGATTAAACTTCAGATTTCATGTCCCAGCCAAGCATATGGGTCATGTTTCTCGAGCTCTGGCTGCCGGCAGCAATAATAATATAATTCGGAGGAGGCATTTAATTGGATAAGGAGTGGAACAAAGATAGATTCCACACCTGATTTAATCATCTTGACAGGGACATATCAGGATATCACATCAACAAGGTAAAAACTATGACTTTGATGTTAAGGGGACCATCGAGACCCTCGTGGACATCTCTCTACCCCTTTAAATGGTGTACAAATATGATTCTATCCTTGGGGGTGAATATAACCAAGTCACCATTCCTACTTTATAAACATAACGTCATTACTTATATTCATATGTTAAAACAGAGGATGCTAGATTGGAGGAAGTTGCCCCCGTCATACATGGGCAGAGGCAACCTAATTAAAATATCTAACTAATTAATAAAGTGAAAGCATTATATCGCCAATGGATAGGGAACATGTAAAAGTTGTTCCCCAGACCCACAAAATAAAACGGTAACAATTGAGATTATTATATGGGATGTATATTGCAAGTTTCTATGATCTATAGAACAGGGGAAAGTGTGAACCCTCACCAGTTTACTCCACAACCTTGAATCTTGATGTTCATTTGTAGTACTTGTTTTTTTAAGTTTAAAAAAATATATATATATATATTTTTTTTTTTAAATTGCTAATGATAGCTTCCCAGGAGGGAACAGTCTCGGGTCGCATGGCTTTACAGCCAAGTTCTTCAAGACTTTATTACCTTTCCTCTCCCTGACTTTTAGTCACTTTCAACCACATTTCTGCCTTCATCCCCTTCTCCACAAACTCCTCCATGGCACACATGACAGTGATGCCCAAAAAGGGTAAATACCCTCAGGTTTGTTAGAGTTACAGGCCCATATCTCTTCTGAACGTAGATCTGAAGATCTAAATCAAGCCTCTTAGCAAATCATCTGAATATCCATCTTCCCACTTTAGTTCATCCAGACCAAGTCGGCTTTGTCCCTGGCATTGAAGCACGGGATAAAAAGTTGAAGACCCTAGATACAATCTAATATGCTCGGTTGCACAAGCAGCCTTTGATGATCCTGTCCCTCAACGCTGAAAAGGCTTTTGACAGGATCTCCTGGGACTCCCTCTCTGCTATCTTTGCCCACATAGGATTAGGCCCAATTTTTACTGCAAAAATTGTAGCACTATACCAAAATCCAACTACAAGAGTCAGGATCAATGGCTCCCTATATGACCGCTTGGTCATACGCAATGGCACTAGACAGGATTGCCCTTTTTCCCTATTGTTACATATACTAGTCATGGAACACCTGATGGAATCCATATGCTCCAACGGGGACATCAAGGTTGGTAGACAGCCATTTTCAAGTCTCTCCAGAGATGCTCAATTGAGCTTAGGTCAGGGCTCTGCTTGGGCTATCTCTGTACCTGGCTGCATTCATCTTTCCTTTAATTGCAACCAGTCGTCCTTCTCCCTGCAGCTGAAAAACACCCCCACAGCATGATGCTACCACCACCATGTTTCACTGTTGGGATTGTATTGGGCAGGTGATGAGCAGTGCCTGTTTTTCTCCACACATACCGCTTACAATTAACACCAAAAAGTTCAGTCTTCATCTCAAACCAGAGAATCTTATTTCTCATTTCTCATAGTCTGGGAGTCCTTCATGTGTTTTTTTTTCAAACTGTATGTGTTCTTTCATGTGTCTTGCACTGAGGAGATGCTTTCGTCTGCACACTCTGCCATAAAGCTCCCACTGGTGGACGGCTGCAGTGATATTTGACTTTATGGAACTTTCTCCTATCTCCCTACTGCATCTTTGGAGTTCAGCCACAGTGATCTTGGGGTTCTTTACCTCTCTCACCAAGGCTCTTCTTCCACGATTGCTTAGTTTGGCTGGAGTGCCAGGTCAAGGAAGAGTTGTGGTCGTCCAAACTTCTTCCATTTAAGGGTTATGGAGGCCACTGTGCTCTGAGGAACCTTGAGTGCTGCAGAAATTCTGTGCATTGTCACAATTCTGTCTTTGAGCTGCTTGGGCAGTTCCTTAGGCCATGTTCACACGGCTTAAAATGGGCCGTATTTTGGTCCGTAATTACGCACCGGAGTGCGCAAATTACGGGCTGAAAACGGCCCAGTCATTACGGTAATCCACAGTTCTCATAGAGAACTATGGATTACGTCTCCTCTCCCTGCTCGGCGAATCCGCCGGGCGGGGAGATAATTGACATGTGAATTACCAGCGGCGCATACACTCTGACATGCACTGTAGCTGTGATATCTTATATAGACAGGTGTGTGCCTTTCCTAATCAAGTCCAATCAGTTTAATTAAACACAGCTGGACTCTAATGAAGGAGTAGAACCATCTCAGGGAGGATCAGAAGGAAATGGACAGCATGTGAGTTAAATATGAGTGTCACAGCAAAGGTTCTGAATACTTCTGACCATGTGATATTTCAGTTTTTCTTGTTTAATAAATTTTCAAAAATATCTACATTTATGTTTTTTTCCTTTCAAGATGGGGTGCAAAGTGTACATTAATGAGCAAAAAAATTAAATTTTTTGATATTACCAAATGGCTGCAAGGAAAGGAAGAGTGAACAATTTAAAGGGGTCTAAATACTTTCCGTACTCACTGTATACTGGTATACCACTATCTGGTCACTATATGGCGGTAATATTGTTTTTTTGTATATTGATCTGTATTCAGTAATTGTATAGGGGTATTATTCAGTCACTCTGTGGTGGTATTTTGTGGTCATTTTCTGATGGTATATTCGGGTCATTATGTAGTAGTATTATTGGTAATGTTGGTCTTGGTATACTGGGATCTGTTTGGTAGCAGTATGATGGTCATGTGTACGATAACGTATTTGATCCTTGTATTATCTAGAAACTGCATAACTATTATTAAGAGGTTCTGGTAAATGTTCGCGGATTAGGTGTCATTCAAAAGTTTGCTATGGGGCCCAGGCTTCTATAGTTACGCCCCTGGCTTAGATACATCCTCCTCAGTTGCTGGGTTGTCCTTGATAGGAAAAAGGGTAGCATGAGGGGACTCCAGGCTACACAAATAGGATCCTGGCAATACATCAGTGGGGAAGGTATCACGGATCCGCATTCCTTTAAATTCTGGTAAGGCCCTTTGTTCCAACACATTTTAGGCCATGTGATCTGGGGGGGGCGGTTCATCCCACCAATAATTTTAACCCCCAGGGTTTCTCCAGGAAGTATAAACTTGAGAGTCATTGACTTTTAACACAACAGATGGACTCTGGCTTTAGTGTCCCAGCTCTCTTTGGGGATCTGCTTGCCCACCATGTAAGGCTGCAAATTAAACACAGCTTTTCCGTCTGTCCCAGCCACCAATGGAACAGTAGGGGCTGGTACACCAGATGGGGTAGAACAATCAGGTACCCGTTTAGGAGGGCACTTAAGGCTGGCATGACCCACTTTATTGAAAACAGCACGTGGATCTTCCATAATTTCTGCTGGATCCACAGTGGGGGTCGGGAGATTAAAATATCCCGGTTGGGGACTAAGAAGAGGGTTCGGATTTCCTCCAGGCTTCCCTGCTTTCCAGTTTGAAAAAATAGGCCCCAATGCCATTGTCTCCTCATTGGTGGTGTAGACAACCATGACATGAGCAGGTTGCTCCAAATGGTGTTTACTTGTTACAGTATCGTGGGACGCGCGGTTTTGTTTTATATCACGGTGCATTCTGAGTCATGGTAACTCCAGTTGAAACTCCTGCACTGCTTGGGCCTCTCGCTGTGCCCAGCGCTCTGCTGGGTCTTCCTCTGCATGGCGCTTGGCTGCCTCTCACACTGCTGCCTCTAGCTGTGGCTGGCACTTTGTTAACTCTAGCTCTTGTAGAATAAGCTACATGTGTAGTTTAGGGTCACAGTCATTTAGCTGTTGCAATGCCGTCTGCAGAGACATGTTCTTGCTCTCCAAGACCTCTATTAACCTCAGGAGGGTGTCTGTATGGAACTCAGTTCATCTCACTGCTGGTCTCAACTGTGCTGGCTTCTCGCTTCAGTGCCATGGTATGACGTTTCACATCTTGTGGCATCTCTACCGGGATAAGTGTTTCCTTGCTCTTATCCGTTCCATCAAGGTTTCTCAGCTCACACCTGCTGATCGACACTACTGAGTCTGGCCTCTTATGAGTCGCTGCCATCTTTCAGTTTCTCATCAAATAAAAGACAGAAAAGAAAAACAAGAAGGGCAGAGGAGGAGACTGTTTGCATGTATGTCTTAATACAAAAAATAAGCACTGTGTTTGCCTTGTAAAACTAGCATATACCTTGCAAGGATCCTACCAGTCCTTTAGTGTCAGAGTTAATTGCTTAATTAAGACACTAATCCCCGAATCAAAAATAAAACAATCATCCCACCGCTGCTAACCAATTGTCATGGATTGTGGTTAGGGTGCTTTCACACGGAACGTTTATTGGTGTGTTTTTGACGTGTTTTTAGGCACTCTTTTTGTAATTAATGCTGTGCATTTCTGCAAAAAAAAAATGCAGCAAAAAACGAGGGAATATGGAGAGCACAAGGACATACAATAAAGGAGACAGAGAATTAGAATTAGACATGGAGGGGTCTCTTGGGCATAATCCAGCTCACACAGAAACGTCCAGCCCCACCCCCTCCTGCATAAGTTCGGGGCAACCAGGGACATGCTACGCAACAACAGCTCGCACTTGGCTCTCACTCCGCCCATGCTAAGAACTCACCTACCCCCATCAAAGTTTTAACCTGTAATATACAGGTACAGTGCTTAGTTACAAAATGACAAAATAAACTGAAATACATAAAACTGTGCAGTACAGTATAAACAAAAGGGATAAAATAATAAAATAACGCAATTCAATAGGTTATGATTCTGGGCTAAGGAGCAAAGCAGCCACAAACTTAAATGTATTTTATTGATATTTTATGAGAGGAACATGTAGCAAGTGTTTGTGATGAGTTAAGAGAATGGTACATGCTTTTCCAAAGTTTTACAAATGAAAAAATGTAAACGTGTTGTGTGCATATGTATTCAGCCCCCCTGAGTCAATACTTTGTAGAACCACAATTAACTGCAAGTCTGTTGGGGTATGTCTCTATTAGCTTTGCATATAGGGGATGGGATTTTTGCTCATTCTTTTTTGCAAAAAAGCTCTAGCTCAGTTTGGTTGGTGAACGTTTGTATATAGTAATTTTTAAGTCAAGCCACAGATTCTCAATGAGATTTATGTCTGGACTTTGACTGGGCCATTTTAACACATGACTATTTTTTTATTTAAACCATTTCATTGTAGCTTTGACTGTATGTTTAGGGTTGTTGTCCTGCTGGAAGGTGAACCTATGCCCCAGTCACAAGATTTTTGAAGCCTCTAATAGGATTTCCTCCAGGAATGAGCTATGACTAAGGGCCATACACTGCCTGAAACGAGTCAGCAATGATGCCCCTCTGGTTTTCTGTGCACTATTTTGTCATTTATATTTTTGCAAAGACTCCTCTACTTTTATTCATCTGTACAGGTGCTACCCCTTGGATGTTTCTTGCATGCTATACCCTTTTTGGGGCGTGAATTTACACGGGAACAGAGGAGTACGAGATCTACTGCTGAAAAGGGTGCTGGCTACTCGGTTTTGTTTTTCCTCCAGAAGTGCCCTGTATTTATTTCCATCCATCTTCCCATGAACCAACTTCTCAGTCCCTTATAAAGCAAAGCCACCATCATGTTTTAACGGGGTGGTTTTTTCCTGTGGGGGGCTTTTTTTTCCACAAAAAGGGAAAAAAAAAATGTAAAAAGGAGTGGATTTTTTTGGTGTATTTGAAAAAAAAAGAATTTATAAACAGGTTGCACTCCAAACTTTGGGCCCCCAAATAGGGGTGCCTTTGAAAAAAATGGCCAAAAAACTTTTTAGTGTCCCAAATGTAGGGGGGTTCGGGGCATCGCCCCACTTTTTAAGAAGAAGACATTTGGATTCTTTGCACCAAACCTTTCGCTTTACAGTTAAAAAACCAACCAATTTAAAGGGGGCTGCAAAACCCAATTTTGTACGCACTCTGCCAAAGGGTATGATAAAAGAAATTTTTGTAGAGCACAAAAACCAATAGTTGTCCGGGGACAGATTCTCCCACGTGTGCTGGATCTTACAGCCCCCAAAGGTAACTTTTGGCCCTTTTGGGGTTTTTTCTCAAATTAAGCTCCCTTTCTTGGGTTTTTTAAAATTTACTTCACCCCCTCAGGCCCACGAACAGTCGCTTTCGGGATCTCCCAAAAAATACACTGAAATAATTTAAATCCCCTGTGCAGTACAAGGGAAGCCAAAAACATGCCCCGTTGCGGGGCCCTTAGGCGGAGGGGGGCCCCCGGTTTAGTTTTTTGCCATACTCCTTTCTTTCAGGGAAGGGACTGAACACTTTGCCACAATTTTCCCCTGTGCTATCTGATTGTTCCTTTCCTCATGATGCTGTTTCTAACAAACCCTTTGGGTCTTCAGAAAACAGCTGTAGTTATACTGAAAATAAACATCCAGAATATTCCCTATTTACTAATTATGCAATTGGGTCAAAAATGTTTTTAAAAGAAGTATGAAGTACAGGGGCTGAATAACATTTTGTTGGGAAAGTTTTTCAGACCCTTTTAAATTTTTCATTTTTGTTTCATGCGCCATTTGTAAGATCCAAAAATTTAAAATTTTTTGCTCATTAATGTAACTCTCAACTCATATAAAAGAAAAAAAAAACAAAAATGTAAAAATTTTTTTGGAAATTTTATTAAACAAGAAAAACTGAATATCACGGGCCTTAAGTATTCAACTCTTTCTCATATTGATAGAAGCCCATTTTGACTAGTACACCATGACTTCTTGGGGTGATGCAAAAAGTTTTTACCCCGGGTTTTTGGGGGCTCTACTGCCATTCTTCCTTGCAGATCCTCTCCAGTTGTTCAATCTTCGTCTCATCAGACCAGAGAATCTTATTTTTCATAGTCTGGGTGTCCTTCTGTTTTTTTTGCAAACGTAGCAGGCTTTCAAAGTCTTGCATGAGGAAAGGCCCCTTTTGTCGGCACACTCTGCCATAAAGCTCCGCTGGGGAGGCTGCAGTAATAGTTGACTTTGTGAAACTTTTCTCCCCTCTCCCAAACATCTCTGGAGCTCGCCCCATTTATTTGGGGGGCTTCTTACGCTTTTACCCAAAGGTCTTCTCCCCCGATTTCTTAGTTGGCTGGACGGCCAGGCGAGTAAGAGTTGGGTTGTCCCAAACTTTTTCCATTTCAGGATTATGGGGGCCACTGGCCTGGGAACCTGATGCTGCAGAAATTTACCTTGGGGAATCTGTGCCTTTCCACAATTTATCCGAGTCCCTTTGGGGATTCCTTAGACTTCCCCATCCATGTGCTTGGCATGCACAGTGAGCTTGAGGGCTTATATAGAAGGGGTGCCCTTTCCTAATCAAATCCCCTACTCAATTAAACACAGCTTGACCCAAGAAGGGGGTAAAAACCCTCTCGAGAGGAAAAAAGGAAAAAAAGATGGTTTTTAAAATTGTGTCACAGCAAAGGATTGAATTTTCTTATGACCCCTGTGATTTTCAGTTTTTCTTGTTTAAAAAAATTTTCAAAAATTTTCATTTCTGTTTTTTTTTTCTTTCAAGATGGGGGGCAGAGGGGACATTAATGGGGAAAAAATTAAAATTTTTTGGATCTTACCAAAAGGGTGCAAAGAAAGAAAGAGTGAAAAAAAGTAAAGGGGGGCTGATACTTTCCCCCTACACACGTTACCCCCAAACTTTTTCAAAATTTGGAAAAACCGTACATTTCTTTTTACTTCACAAAAACTTACTACTTTGTGTTGCCTTTTTACATAAAAAAATTCAGTAAAAATAATTTTTGTTGTGGCTGTAAATTAAATATGAGAACATTCAAAGGGTGAAACTTTTGCAACTAACTAAATTTATACATGCTGAGTCAAAAGTCCCAGGATACTCTTATTTCAGAAATTAAAGAAAAATTACACATTTGAATACCCCAGCAAGAAATTGGTGAGGGAGTTTATCTCTCAGGCTATGTCCGGAACAGGGGTGCCATCTTGAAAGCCATTTTGGATCAAATCCAAGTTTTTTCAAGTGGAAGGTGGTCATATAGTATATCAAAGAATATTGGAATTGTCTCAGAAATAGATTACTGCAATCAGATTTGCAATATCTTTTGTGGTTCAAAAGTTAGCAAACACAGAAAGTTTCATAGTTTGCAAGGCCGAAAAAAGACAAACTCCATCCAGTTAGCCGTTGTCTAAGGTGTTTATCCGAGAAGGCAAAAACCCCCAAAGAGGTAGAAAACCCAATGTCCCCCATTTAGGGAAAAATTTCCTTCCCGACCCAATCTGGCAATCAGAAAAAAAACCGGGTCATGACCCCCTC
>JAODAL010074120.1:0-14489 GCA_025379985.1 Phyllomedusa bahiana
GTTCACAGAGTCACCTGCAGCTTCAGATCCACACTTCCTCATTCTTCCGTATTAGGCTGTAGGTGGTTCCATAACAGTGATTAGCATATCAGCTCCATATTCCCAACTCTTCTAACTGCAGTGACATGACTGCAGGAGATTTAATCAGAGCTCACAGCTCAAAGTAAACAATCAAAAGTAATTAATCTCCTTTGTTTACCATACTCTGTTCTCAAGTTACCATCTGTCCTGGTGCTTTCTGTCTAATCAGGAAGGGAGAGAAGGAAAGTAACCAGAGAAACCTGTGTGTACTCAGAACAGATAAAATCTCTAGTCTCCTGAACAGGGAAAAATCAAGAGAAAAGTCTTGCTTTACCACTAACTTTTATGTTGTATACTCAAGGTGATATACAGACTAATGGCTGAAAAATTCTGGTATAAAATAATTCCTGTTCGTTTTATCTAATCTTTTTAAGAATAACCTAAAACAAATCCAGTAGGCATAGTAAGTGTAATGGTTTTTAGAGCTGTCTTTGGAGGCTGTTTTCACACACACACACACACACATATATATGATATGAAAACAGAAAGCAGAGTTTAAATATTGTGGCAGAGCGACCGTGGGTGGTTGCATGTTTCTGCCACTAGGTGGAGTAAAGCAGGATACCTGCAAACGACATGTCACCAAGGCTTTGGTGGGGTAAGAGCTGTTGATGTATGTTGTCA
Organism: Phyllomedusa bahiana; assembly: GCA_025379985.1. Classification (NCBI taxonomy): domain Eukaryota; kingdom Metazoa; phylum Chordata; class Amphibia; order Anura; family Hylidae; genus Phyllomedusa; species Phyllomedusa bahiana. The sequence goes on from JAODAL010074120.1 coordinate 706, forward strand.
GCCACAGTAAGTGGGTGGCATCCATTTAAAGTTAGTACAGTTGTTTCAGCTGATCTGGGATGGCTCTTACTGGGAATAAGCAAAGTGTTGTGTGGGTGTCTACTCCCCGTGTTTCAGAAAAGGCTTTCTGTAGGTCTTTGGAGATTTATTAAAAGCCTGCTACTCCAGGTAATCAGAGGGCATGGTTGCTACCTGAAATGGGAGTAGCAAGAGAGCTAAAGAGAAGCCTTTGGCCCCTAGGCTGCTATTAGACAGAATACTGTTGTTTTAAGGTGCTGTGTGGTAGGCCCAGACTGATCAGACAGGGACTCTGATGCTTAGTCAGTAGTCAGACAACCTAGAGTTTGATTTTGTTTGTTTCTGTATTTTGTTTGTTCATGTGCCTGAGAATAAAGCTAGCTGAAGCCAGTTCAAAATAGAGCCTGGTGTTGCAGTGACTTTTGTGAAGTCAGTCGGGCACTGGTATTTCTGCGAAGTTCTGCAAATTCCTCCATCACCCCCAAGTGTACCATCCTCTTAAATTCATTGGCCAATATTTCCTGGTGGGCTTCAGGACTCCTATAGGGTTTGACATTTAAACAAACCTGTGGCTCATTGAGTATCTCATAATCAATGCCCTTTATCAGCCCTTGCAACTCTGAGAACAGGTTCTTATTATACATACCTTCCATCAATGGCTGTATCTATTGCCCTTCTACAATATATACACTCACCGGCCACTTTATTAGGTACACCTGTCCAACTGCTCGTTAACACTTAATTTCTAATCAGCCAATCACATGGCGGCAACTCAGTGCATTTAGGCATGTAGACATGGTCAAGACAATCTCCTGCAGTTAAAACCGAGCATCAGTATGGGGCAGAAAGGTGCTTTGAGTGCCATTGAACGTGGCATGGTTGTTGGTGCCAGAAGGGCTGGTCTGAGTATCCTGGGATTTTCACGCACAACCATCTCTAGGGTTTACAGAGAATGGTCCGAAAAAGAAAAAACATCCAGTGAGCGGCAGTCCTGTGGGCGGATATGCCTTGTTGATGCCAGAGGTCAAAGGAGAATGGGCAGACTGGTTCGAGCTGATAGAAAGGCAACAGTGACTCAAATAGCCACCCGTTACAACCAAGGTAGGCAGAAGAGCAGCTTTGAACGCACAGTACGGCGAACTTTGAGGCAGATGGGCTACAGCAGCAGTAGACCACACCGGGTGCCACTCCTTTCAGCTAAGAACAGGAAACTGAGGCTCCAATTTGCCCAAGCTCATCGAAATTGGACAGTAGAAGATTGGAAAAACGTTGCCTGGTCTGATGAGTCTCGATTTCTGCTGCGACATTCGGATGGTAGGATCAGAATTTGGCGTCAACAACATGAAAGCATGGATCCATCCTGCCTTGTATCAACGGTTCAGGCTGGTGGTGGTGGTGTCATGGTGTGGGGAATATTTTCTTGGCACTCTTTGGGCCCCTTGGTACCAATTGAGCATCGTTGCAACACCTTTTGGAATTGAGGCAGTTCTGAAGGCAAAAGGGGGTCCAACCCATTACTAGCATGGTGTACCTAATAAAGTGGCCGGTGAGTGTATATATAGGTTTGAGTAAATGTCAAACCCTATAGAAGTCCTGAAGTCTGATGGGAAATAGTGGCCAATGAGGTAAAGAGGATGGTACACTTGGGGATGATTGAGAAATTCAAAAGTGGGTGGTCCAGCCCAATGGTCTTGATCCCAAAACTGAACAGGGTATGGAGATTTTGTAATGACTACCGTAAGTTCAAAGAGGTGTCTAAGTTTGATGCCTACCCCATGCCCCAGGTAGATGAACTTAGAGACGTTAAGGCCAACCCAGTACATCACCATCCTATACCTTCAGAAAGGGTATTGGCAGATTCTGTTGTCCAGGGAAAAGATGGTTTCTCCACACCAGATGAGGCATATCATTATCTACAGATGCCTTCTGGGTTGCAGGGAGCATCTGCTACTTTCCAGAGGGCCATGGACCCTATATTACGTCCACAATGGAAGGTTGCAGCTGACTATTTAGAAGACATTGTCATCTTTAGCCGGGGCTGGGAAAGTCATCTGCAGAAGGTCCAAGCAGTCCTGGATGCAGAGAATCATCTAAGGAAGGTCCAAGCAGTCCTGGATGCATTAAGGGAGGCTTGTTTTACAATAAACCCTAACAAGTGTGCCATGGCGATGGAGAAAGCCAGATAACTGGGCTATATAGTAGGAAGGGGCAAAATAAGGCCATAAATAAGGTGGAGGCAATCCAGTCCTGGCCACATCCACTCACAAAAAGGCAAGTCATGGCTTTCCTGGGGATAGTCGACTATTACAGAAGGTTCATCCCCAACTTCACAGAAATCACAATGTCCCTGACTGACCTCACAAAAGGCAAGACATCAGACATGGTGAAGTGGTCTCCAGGAATCCAAACTGAAGCTGGCGCTATGTAAGCAGTCAGTGTTGGTAGCTCTTGACTTCTCAAGGGAATGTTTCCTACAGACTGTTGCATCAGATGTGGGTCTGGGGGCTGTCATGTCCCAAGAAATAAATGGAGAGGGAAACCATTGTCATGTCCCCATCTAAGAAATACTACTCCATCATAGAGAAAGGGTGTCTGGCTATCAATTGGGCATTGTATTCCTTAAGGTAATAAGGAAATTTAAGTTTGTATCGTGCCATGCTCCCTTAAAATGGATGAGGGAGAAAAAGGGGAACAATGACCGGTTGACAAGACGGTTTCTGGCACATAAGGATATTGGGTATTCTGTTGAGCACAGGCCAGGTAAGCTGCATAGTAATGCAAATACAATCTCAAGGGTTCATTGTAGGTTGGCAGAAGGTGCCCAGCCCCTTGGCATTGGGCGAGGGAGAGGGGGGATGTAGAAAGGGGGTAGGTAGAACCTGGGTGGGAAAGGTAGCTCCAATACTTAGCACAGGCAGTACCAGCCATATAAAAATGCAGCTGGCTCAAGTCAGGGGGTGGTGTGCTTTTGGACCTCAAAAAAGAAGCTGTGTTGCTGCAAAAGCTGTATATAGAATATATATATATATATATATATATATACACACATATATACACACACTATATACTGTACCAAGCAACAGAGTAACGTTGTTTTGAACTTTTGACTTTCAGGCTCCATATCGCACCATCCGCTACAGCTTTGAATGTGAGACTACCATCATTTTGTAGATAATCATTTTGACTATCTCATACATAAGTTTGTCTTGCAACTATTTAGCATATGCAGATTCTTGTTGTGTGACTGCATTGTTACTGTTTTGCTCCCGTTGAAGTCTTTTTCTTCTTGTATACTACTAATAACCTGTTCTCACATTCCCTAATAGCGCATTGTTTTATTAGGTTGATTCCTAAGCAAAATGTCACTGGTTTGATTCGAGGAGCAGCCATGAAGAACATTTCCCAAGAAAAGAGAAACCGCATCATCCAGATCATGGATAGCGGTCTCTTTGCCAAGAAAATTGCCAAAGTCCATTCATTCAAAAAAACAAGAAGTGAACATCCAGGTAAAATATCGGAGTCAACAAGTTGACTCATCACAAGGTCTATCAGTTCTGGCGCGACAAACACTGCAGTGGAGGTGGTTCGTATGCTTCATAGTATTGCTTCATAGTATTGAGATCACAGACATCCATGCAAGCACCATGTGACACGCATTACACAAGTCTGGAATGGTGGCCAAAAAAATGTGAAGGAGCCTTGACTTCATCATTGCATTGGCTCCAGTTTACAAAAAAGTATGAAAGTAGAATGTAGAAGTTTGAAAACGGGTAATTTGAAGTGATGAGATGAAGGTCAACAGACTGGGCTTTGATGGATGCAAATTGTTGTGGAAGAATCAAGAGAAAACGGGGATAATGGATTGAGAAACTAAAGGAACTGTCAAGTTTGATGGAGTAAGCCTAATGATATGGGGTTGTTTCACAGCCAAAGGCATTGAATAGTTGGCCAGGATCGATGGTGGTCTTAATACTGAGCTATATGTGAATATCCCTCAAGATTAGTTACTTTGTACACCTGAGTACTATGGGTATTAAAAGGACGACATAGTGTTTCAGTGGGACAACGACCCTAAGCATACGTCGAGATGGGCAGAAAAATGGTTCAATGACAATGGTAAAATTGCTGGATTGGCCCCCACAGTCCCCAGAAGTCAACTGAATTGAACACATATGGGTAGAGTTGAAGACAGCTGTATTCGTGCCCAAAAGAGTTGAACAGTATGCACCAACATTGGGAACATATAGAAGAGACCTGGGATCAGATTTTGGTGGAGACATGCTTGAATCTGATCAGGAGTATGAAATCAGGCAGAGCTGAAAGCCAAAGGTGGATTTACAAAATACTAACAAACTAATAGAATTTTAGATTTTTAGGAGTAAAAGGCTACAATGCAGTTATATGACAAGAATCTATATAGCTAAGCATATGCTAAATAGTTCAAGTCAAATTGATGTATGAGATAGCCAAGATGATTGTCTACAAAATGATGGTAGCCTCACATTCAAAGCTGTAGTGGATGGTGAGATATGGAGCCTGACAGTCAATTTGTTTCCCTTTTGCTTCTCTCTATCTATCTATCTATCTATCTATCTATCTATCTAGTGAGGGATTAGCACAAAGGTATTGGAGAGACACAGTCCGTGTGAACAGTAACAATGAACAAAACAAACGTAATAGCATAAATCCTGGGCTGTCCAGCCGTTAACTGAGATATAGAGAAACTCTCTCTAACAGTGGTACTGTCCTACCGTGCAGTACCACTCACAGTATTCACAAAGTCCAGTATATTGTCTCTCTCCTGCCTGGGGAAGACAGAGCCTCTCCCTTCAGCCGTCTGTTGCTCTAATTCACACTTGCCAGCCAAACACACATCTTCCTCCACCTGACTGACCAGGCTTACATTAATCCTGGCCTGGATACATTGGAGCAGTCATCCCACACAGTACTTACACTGTTGCAAGAAAGAACCGGCCCGAAATTACTGATGTCAACAGCCATACTAACTACCAAGGTGACCGTCATAAAAACTGCTGGTTCTACTTCATCGAGCTTACCGTCATAAAAACTGCTGGTTCTGCTTCATCGAGATTAGACATCTGGGTGAGACTTATCTGTAGTCCACAATGACTACTGGAGCCTCCTTACATATTCCCTTCCTCCCCAAAGCTGGGGGTTTGGGCACCTTCTGCAATCATACAATGAAATCTGCACTGGATATCTGCGTTCTTCTGCATCCTGCCTGGCCTATGTTCCACTGAAAATGAGAAATTCTGCAGGGACAGGAACCAGCGAGTGATTCAGGCATTTTTCCCTTTTCTCTCCTGCATCCATTTCAGTAGGGCATGGTCTGTTACTAGTCTGAACCTCATGCCCAACAAATAGTACTGAAGAGCGTTGAGTGCCCACTTGATAGTCAGATACTCCTTTTCAATTATAGCATAGTTTTCTCTGCTGGGGACATTTTCCTGCTCAAATACACTACCAGGTGCTGCTCTCCATTTATCACTTGGGACAAGACTGCACCCAGATCCACATCAGAGACATCTGTCTGGAACACAAATTTCTGAGAAAAATCTGGGGCTGCTAAGACAGGCTGTCTACACAGGGCCTGTTTGAGCTCTAGGAAGGTTTTTTTCTGCTCCAGTTTACCATTTGATCACAGTGGAATTTGTCCCCTTCATCAGGTCTATCAAAGGAACAGCAATTTCTGTGAACCTGGGAAAAAACTGCCTGTAGTATCCTACATTCAACAGGAAAGTCTTGACCTGCTTCTTGGTTTGTAGATAAGGCCAATTTTGAATGGCTTGTACTTTATTTACCTGGGGCTTAATTTCCCCTCTCTCTACTACATGCCCCAGGTATCTTGTTTACTCCATTCCCAGTGAGCATTTATTGGGGTTTAGGGTGAAGCCAGCCTTCCTCAAGGCATCCAAGACAGCCAGGATCTTGCTGAGGTGGCTAGCCAAATTGGGGCTAAAGATGACAATGTCATCCAAATATGGCACTGTGTACTTGGTCCATGGCTTTTGGCATATAGCAGGAGCTACCTGTAACTCAAAAGGCATACAGATATACTGGAAAAAAAACATCAGGTGTAGAAAAAGCAGTCTTTTCCCTAGTTTATTTGGACAAGGGGATTCGTCAGAAACTGTTCGCAAGGTCAAAGGTGATGATATACCAGGTGGTTCCCAACCATTCAGTCAACTCATCTACACTCAGCATGGGATAAGTATCAACATTCGATATCTCATTGAGCCAACTTTAATTTAGTCTCAACTGTGGGTACTAGTACCCGATCTGCCGGATTAAACTTTCTCACTCGGGGGGACCTATTATAAACCCATGCCTGTGTCTGTTGTGCCTGGCGAAGATCTTCCTTCACAATGGGCATTACCTTGGCCTTTTTCTCCTGCATCTGAGACACATGATCTAGGACAATAATAAAAGGTGTGGCCTAACTCTCCTAGGTTTCCTTGGCCACATCCAGCAGCCACCTGGGGTGCCGGCTCAAAGGGCGAAAAACTGATGGATATTATATATTTAATATATATATATATATATATATATATATATATATATATATATATATATATATATATATATATATATATACATATATACACAAACATAATATATATATATTTTTATAATATATAATTATAATATATATATATTTTATATATATATATATATATATATATATAACACACACACACAATGCCTTGCAAAAGTATTTGGCCCCTTGAACTCTTCAACCTTTTGCCACATTTCAGGCTTCATACATAAAGATATAAAATTAAAAATTTTTTGTGAAGAATCAACAAGTGGGACACAATTGTGAAGTGGAATGAAATTTATTGGATATTGTAAATTTTGTAAAAAATAAAAAACTGAAAAGTGGGGCGTGCAAAATTATAGTTAATACTTTGTAGTGCCACCTTTTGCTGCGATTACAGCTGCAAGTCGCTTGGGGTATGTCTATCAGTTTTGCACATCGAGAGACTGAAATTCTTGCCCATTCTTCCTTGGAAAACAGCTCGAGCTCAGTGAGCTTGGATGGAGAGCATTTGTGAACAGCAGTTTTCAGCTCTTTCCACAGATTCTCGATTGGATTCAGGACTGGACTTTGACTTGGCCATTCTAACACCTGGATATGTTTATTTGTGAACCATTCCATTGTAGATTTTTCTTTACGTTTGGGATCATTGTGTTGTTAGAAGATAAATCTCCATCCCAGTCTCAGGTCTTTTGCAGACTCCAACAGGTTTTCTTCCAGAATGGTCCTATATTTGGCTCCATCCATCTTCCCATCAATTTTAACCGTCTTCCCTGCTGAAAAGCAGGTCCAAACCATGAAGCTCCACCACCATGTTTGACAGTGGGGATGGTGTGTTCAGGCTGATGAGCTGTGTTGCTTTTACGCCAAACATATTGTTTTGCATTGTGGACAAAAAGTTCGGTTTTTGTTTCATCTGACCAGAGCACCTTCTTCCACATGTTTGGTGTGTCTCCCAGGTGGCTTGTGGCAAATTTTAAACAAGATTTTTTTATGAATATCTTTGAAAATGGTTTCTTCTTGCCACTTTTCCATAAAGGCCAGATTTGTGCAGTGTACGACTGATTGCTGTCCTATTGACAGACTCTCCCACCTCAGCTGTAGATCTCTGCAGTTCATCCAAAGTGATCATGGGCCTCTTGGCTGCATCTCTGATCAGTCTTCTTGCTTGAGATGAAAGTTTAGAGGGACGGCCGGGTCTTGGTAGATATACAGTGGTCTGATACTCTTTCCATTTCAATATAATCGCTTGCACAGTGCTCCTTGGCATGTTTAAAGTTTGGGAAATCTTTTTGTATCCAAATCCGGCTTTAAACTTCTCCACAACAGTATCACAGACCTGCCTTGTGTGTTATTTGGTCTTCATGATGCTCTCTGCGCTTTAAACAGAACCCTGAGACTATCACAGAGCAGGTGCATTTATACCGGAGACTTGATTACACACAGCTGGATTATATTTATCATCATCAGTCATTTATGACAACATTGGATCATCCAGATATCCTCACTTAACTTCTGGAGTGAGTTTGCTGCACTGAAAGTAATGGGGCTGAATAATATTGCACGCCCCACTTTTCATTTTTTTTTTTTACAAAAGTTTAAAATATTCAATAAATTTTGTTCCACTTCACAATTGTGTCCCACTTGTTGTTGATTCCTTACCAAAAAATTTAGAGTTAAAGGGGGCCGAATACTTTCGCAAGGCAATATATATATATATATATATATATATATATATATATATATATATATAGCCATTTTCATCCAGTAAACTTGATACAGGGCACTGCTACAATGAGACAGTAAACTGGAAGTGGGATTATGCTGTAACCACTCTGTCTTGATGTGACAGAGGAGGGGGAGCAGAAGGACACAAGAAGCTGATTAGTCATAGCAAACAGCACACCTTTCCCATTCCATTCCTAAAATTGCTTGGCCACTCAGCACAATGAAATGAATTTACCAGGAGGGGAAAAAAGGGTTACCTTTGCCAGAAATATCATTTGTTTCCCGGCTTTTTGGGGTAAAAAAGGGTTTTACAGTTTTCCTTATTTAAGTGGGAAATTTGGGTGAGCTACCCCGTTTGGGGACAAAAGTTTTAAAGAAGAGGTGTTTTAAAAAAAGCAGGAAGGGTTTAAAAGAAAAACAAAAGATTTTTCCCATTGGGGATATGCTACTTTCTGCACTACTACCCCTTTCAACCCAAAATAAGACACCCCCCGAAAATAAACATAGTGAATTTTTTTGTTTTGAAAAATTTAGGTTTTTGGTGTTTTGCTGATGTTTTTTCATGAAAATCAAATACAGGGATTTTTTAATGTTGATGTTTTTTTTCAACAATAAATGTTAATTATTGTTAAAAAAAAAATCCCCTTAAAAATTAAATCTTTGCTCGTCTTTTGGAGGGGAAAAAATTTTTAAAGACACTGTTTGTGGGCCAATATGTAAAAAAATTTCAATTTATCATCATCGTTGGAGTGATACCATACTACAAAATCATGATGGAGCTTAGTGTTACTATTGTACTATTTTTTAAAAGAAATTTTGAAACCCAAAAAATTTAAGAAAAACTCATGACCCGTCAGCAAAAGGGGGATTTTTAAAATTTTAACACAGGGAAAAATTCCCAAACACTTGGAACTTTGCATCAAATGTAGAGTTTCTAGCGAAAGCTATATTTTGGAGGGACTCTGTACGCAAGAAAAAAGGGTAAAGTGAATAAATTTTTAGACCTAATCCAAATCACCGGCAAACCCCAAAAAACAGATCAAATTTTCCCTCCCTTTTACCAAAAAGACTTCTATGGGCTAATTTCCTTTCCCCCTATGGTTTTTTTTTTTTTCAATGAAAAGTATTTTGGCAAAAATTTAAGTATTTCCGTTGTCTAGGGCAGCGGTCCCCAAACCCTTTTTTTTTCTCCCCGGGACCGGCTTTATGCACGACAATTTTTCCCCGGCCCCGTGGGGGGGGGGGTTTTTTAGGGGGGGGGTTTTTAGGGGGGGGATAAATTGGGGCGGGGTTAGGTGGAGGTTGGTTTTTAGAATCAAACACAAAAAAAAACCCCAAAAAGTGTATACTTTTCATTTTAGGGATATCGTATGGAGTTTAAACCCGACTCATTGTTTAGCTTTTTGGGGTAAACATTTATACCTGTGTATAATATACCCTATGTTTAAAAAAGCTCTGTCAAATTTTAGAGATATATCCCCCTTTAATAATAAATAAATAAAGCCCCCCCGTATGATAAAATACATAGCTGTCCCCAGTAGCCCATAGTTTATCATAGCTCCCCAGTTTGCGAAAGTGATAAATAACTGGAGTAGCGATAGTGATAGCTAGCTGCCCCAGTATTGATAGTGATAGTAACTGCCCGGGAGTGATAGTGATACTTTCTAACTGCCCCAGTTTGTGATAATGATACATAGCTTAAATGCCCCCCGGGAGTGATAAAGATACATAGCAAATGCCCCAGTAGTTTATTTGGGATACTAGCTGCCCCAAGGGGTTAAGTGATAGCTAGCTGCCCCAGTAGTGAAAATGAACATTTGATAGCCCCCCTATTTGTGATATTGATAGCTAGCTGCCCCCGTAGTGACAGTTTATAAATAGCTAGCTTGGCCCCCGGGAGGGGATATTTTATACATAGCTAGCTTCCCAATAGTGAAAAGTGATAGCTAGCTGCCCCAGTAGTGATTGTGGGTAAATAGCTGCCCCCGTAGTGATAGGATACATTTGCTTTCTGCCCCATAGTGATTTCAAAACTTTTGTTTCCCCGGTAGTAATGACATATAGATAGCTGGCCCCGGTGTAAGACCCCCATAGCTGCCCCCGGGGTAATGATACATAGCGTTCCCCCCCGTAGTAGTGATGGCCCCCGAAATGATAGTATTTGCTAGCTACCCGTAGTGATATTTATTTGGGTAGCTTTCCCCAGTAGTGATAGTGATAGCTAGCTGCCCCAGTAGGGATAGTGATAGCAAGCTGCCCCCGTAGGGATAGTGATTGCTTGCTGGCCCCCGTAGGGATGTGATAGCTACTGCCCCAATAAATGAAAGTGACAGTAGCTCCCCAGTAGTGGGTAGGGATAGCTACTACCCCAGTAAAGATAGGTTATACTAGCTTTCCCCGGGAGGGTTTGTGATTTGCTAGCTGCCCCCGTAGGGGTAGTGGGTAAACTACTGCCCCAAATAGGGAAAAAGGGGTAGCTAGCCCGCCCATTTGGGATTGTTGGGTAGTAGGGTGCCCCCAATAGTGTTAGTGATAGGTTTCTGCCCCCAGTAGTGATAGTGTTTGTAAACGCCCCAAATAGCGAAGTGATAGCTAGCTGCCCCAGAAAAGATATGAAACATACTGCCCCAAATAGTGATAGTGATAGCTAGCTGCCCCCGTATGAAAAATGATACCTAGCTAACTGGGCCCCCGTAGTGGGTAGTTTTATACATAGTTTTTTCCCCCGTAATTTATTGGGGATAGCTAGCTTCCCCGGGAGTTTATAGTGATTTGCTAGCTTTCCCCAAATAGTGATAGTGATAGGTAGCTGCCCCCCAGGAAGAGTGATAGATAGCTGCCCCAGTAGTGATAAAGATAAAATAGATGCCGCCCCCGTAGTGATAATGAAAACAAAAGGAAAAGCGCCCCCGTAGTGATAGTGATAGCTAGCTGCCCCCGTAGTTGGGTAATGAAAAAATAGTAGCTGCTCCAATAGTGGGTTTTTTTAAGCTACTGCCCCAGGGCGTGAAAGTGATACATAGCTAGCTGCCCCAGTATGATAATGATTTCATAGTAGCTTCCCCAGGGGAATTTGTGATACATAGCTAGCTGCCCCGTAGTGATAGGGGATACATAGCTAGCTTCCCCAAATAGTTTATAGTGGGTACTTTCTAGCTGCCCAGTTTGAAGTGATACATTGGGTAGCTGCCCCAGTAGTGATTTTTTTATAGCTAGCTGGGCCCCGTAGGGTAGTGAAGTAGCTGCCCCCGTGTGATACATAGCTAGCGCCCCGGGGATTAAAGGGCACATTTGCTGCCCCGGGAGTAATGATACATAGCTGCCCCCCCAGTAGTAGTGGGTGATAGGCCCCCCAAATAGTGATGATAGCTGCCCCCACCAAATAGTAGTGATAATAGCTGCCCCCCCGTAGTATGGATAGATTTGCTGCCCCCCAGTAGTAATGATGATAGCTGCCCCCCAGTAGTAATGTGATAGCTGCCCCCCGTAGTAATGATGATAGCTGCCTCCCAGTATGTGATGTAGCTGCCCCCCCCAGGATTAGTGATGATAGCTCCCCCCATAGTAGTGATGAAGCGCCCCCCATTTAGTATGATAATACTGCCCCCCTTAGTAGTGATAATAGCTGCCCCCGTAGTGTGAAAAGTCCCCCCCCAGTAGTAGTGATTAGTGTTGAGAGATTCGTTGGCCACGACATGGGTCGAGGGTCGATAGTCGACCATCATCGAAAGTTTCGATGGTCGATGATGGGATTATGATTGATGACCTTTAAAATTATGGGAGGCAAAAACCCCTTTCATTCTTACACCAAAAGGGGCGGGGAGAAGTGGAATTAACATCCCAACATAAAATGGAACATGCTCATCTTAGGCAACAAAATTTAGGTTATAAAAGTCACAAAAAAAAAAATCACAGCCCATTCACTACCCCTGTCTTGCACCACAGCATGACCCTTAACCTGATGCCCCAAAAATTTAAAAGGGCCAAAGGCAGATATTTAAACCTCATTTTACTTGTGGTTGAATCCCCCTTTCCCCCGGAAGCAGCATGAGCCCCAAACCCCCGCATGCCCCCCAGATTTAAAAAGGCCGGAAAAAGGGAGTTTTTTCACCCCCCATTTTATTTTCATGGAAAGACTATCCAGCCCGGGGCCACAGCAGACCCCCAAAACCTCTGACTCCAGATTAAAAAGTCCCGGAAAAAGGAGTCTTTAAACCCACCATTTTAGTTTCACTGGACATTGATTTTCCTGTTCTGTACAAGAATGACTTTAAAACCTGCTGCCCCACAGATTAAAAGTGCAAGAAAAAGGAGTTTTTTAACCACCATTTTGTTTAAAGGGACATTGACTATACCTGCCTGGGCCACAGCATGAGCCCCAAACCTGCATGACCCCCACTTTTACAAAGTCCCGGGAAAAATGAGCTTTAAACCACCTTTTTAGTTTCATGGACATTGACTATACCTGTCCGGGGCCCACAGCATGACCCCCAAAAATGCATGCCCCCCGATTAAAAAGTCCCAAAAAAAGGGAGTCTTTCAACCCCCATTTTAGTTTCACGGGGACATATACGTCCCTGTCCTGGGACGTTTCCCCTCCGTATGAGTGGGGGCCCAAAATTGAGCTTCACTTGGAAATACTGGGGCTAACGCTCTGTTCCACCCAGGTGCCCTTTTCTTGGCTTTTTTTCTCATTTTTCTCAACGTGCTGGAGGAAATTGTCTCTGACTTTGTTCTCTGTCCGTCTCCATACTCCATTCCTCTGAATAACCCACATTTGGGCAAGTTTTCCTGTACCTCCGTTTACAATTCAGAGGAATTTTTTTTTTACCAGCTATTTTGTACATGCAAATTTTTTGTAGCTTAATTTTAGAAAAAAACATTTTTAAAATAGGGGGAAACCCACATGTCTTTTTTTCTCTTTTTTTTGTGTTTTAAAAGGGTTTTTCCACTCAGGGATTGATGCTTGTTAAAAGATCTTGCAAAAAAGTCCATTAACAGGTCCCCCCTATTCCTGTTTCTGACACCCCACACCCCCTTAGCCCCCCTTGACATTGTAAGAAAAAAAATGTCGTTAAAACAAAATTTTTTATGATGGACCCTTTAGTATAGCTGCAGTCACAGCAAAATGCCCCCAAAAATTCAAAAAAAATGACCCATGAGCCACTTTTTACAATTGTGGAAAAAAATGTCTGTTAGAAAAAACATTTTCTTATAATAGGCCTTAGTATAGCTGCATGGGCACAGCAAAAGCCCCCCAAAAATTAAAGATGACCCCTTTGGCCACTTTGGAAATTGTGGGAAAAACAAAGTCTGTTTTTAAAAAAATTTTTTTTTAATAGGACCTGTATATGCTGCAGTCACGCAAAATGCCCACAAAAATTCAAGCATGACCCTTTTGGGCCCTTTGGACAAAATTGTGAAGAAAAAAATGTTGTTAGAAAAAAACATTTTTTTTATAATAGGACCCGTAGTATTG
>JAODAL010074121.1:0-14489 GCA_025379985.1 Phyllomedusa bahiana
TTGGAGACAAATGGGTTTTGTGTTTTTGGATGTTGAAATAACTTTAACCGAGGAGAGGATTGTAACCAAGGGGTATAGCAAATCTACAGCCACAAATTCTTTATTACATCATAATAGCTTTCATCCAGTACATATAAAGAATTCATTGCCGCATGGTCAGTTTTTGAGACTTCGACGAAACAACAGTGAGTACAGTGACTTTTTTCAGCAATCCATGGAACTTATGGACAGATTAAGAGCTAGGGGGTATGATGAGGAGATCTTATTGAGTGCATTTTCTAAGGCTATCAGGCAAGATCGTCATCAACTGCTTTTTAAAAAACATAGGAAAAGGGAAAATTGTAGACCTGTATTTTCATTTAAATATAGTAATATGTCAGATGTCATAAGAGGTGCCATAAGGAAGAACTGGCACATTCTTTCAACAGATGTTGATTTGCAACAGAGAATCAGTCAAGTCCCTATTGTGACATTTCGCCAAAATCAAAGTCTGAGGGATGAGTTGGTCCATGGTAGATTGAGGAAAAGTACTGATTCAAACTGGCTTAACAAATTCGTTCCAAAAGGTAACCATAAGTGTGGTACCTGTTCTTTTTGTGCAAAGATGGTTACAGGTCAGTATCTGAGAATTGGAGGAGTGACACAGGTTGTTAATCAATTTATAACATGTCGTTCGAACTATGTTGTTTATGTTATGTTTTGCCCTTGTGGGTACTTTTATATAGGTAAAACAATACGCCCATTATTTATGAGGATTAGGGAACATTTTTATTCAGTTAGAACTCAGAAAGGTGCTCCACATTTTTTTTTCTCATTTACATGATGTTCATGGTGATGATACCTCCGTTGTTACATTCGCAGGTCTTCAGAGGGTGTTTGCATCGAGTAGTGGAGTCAATCGACACACGCGTCTCCTTCGGTGTGAAGCGCAGTGGATCCTGCACACAGAGGCGTTAGGAGTATTGGGACTTAATAATAGAAATGACCTATCTTCTTTTTTGTAAACTTGTACATATGTCTGTTTTTTACTATTTAGTTTGTAATTTTGTTTCAGTTTGAGTGAAGTATTAGTTTACTGTTTCTTTAAATATGTGTGTTTGTAAACAGGGAGGGTATTTAAGACGTGATGCCGGCTCTTCCCATTAAGCCTTGAGAAAGCACCTGCGAGCGCGGAACGGTCGTTGGTGTTTAGTGCCGTCCATCCCGTCCTGTTTTATGCCGCTTTTGTAATAAAGTATCTACATTTTTGGAATTGGTGAGTGCCGCCTTTATATTTTCTGTCATACTTTTTGGTGAGTGCAACAATCAGTGCCACCACTGTCAAGAAATGTGGGGTGAATTGCTTGTAATAATTGCCAAACCCCAGAAAGTGCTGTTTGGCCCAGAGACCAGCATACGGTGGACAGTTTAACGTGGACAATCTGCAGTCCCTTGTCAGAAACGATGTATCCAAGGAACGGAAGACTGGTCTGGTGGAAGAGGAACTTCTCCAGCTTGGCATAGAGGTGATTGTAGAGTAGACACCTCAGAACCTGGCACACATGGATCCAATGGAATTCAGAGTCAGGGGAGTATACTAGGATCTCATTCAGGTAGACAACAACATAGGAATACAGGAGGTCCCTTTAAATGTCATTGACATATTCCTGGAAGACTGCTGGGGCCCTAAGGGCATCACCAGAAATGCCCTTCCCGAGTGTTGAAGACTGTCTTCCACCTGTCCCCTCACGGGTCCGAATGAGATTGTACACTCCTGTAGGTTCAAGTTAGAGAAAATTTTGACATCCCAGAGTCGATCAAATAGCTCAGTGTTCAATGGTAATGGGTAACGATTCTTGACGGTATTCTTATTCACTATAAGTCATCATTTTTCTCCTTCTACCAAGGTAGTTGGTGATTTCAATGTTAACGGAGATGCCCCACCTCAGCATTCCTGTAAGAAGTGCAAACAATGTCCTGTGAAATTATTTGCCATGGGGTGGTGGGTGGCTACATTGCTGTAAAGATTACCATTTTAAGAAGAATAGTCCCTACTTTTAACAAAAAAAGGTGAATAGGAAAAAAATGGCAGCACTCCAGGAATGTTTCATACTTTCAACCAGAAGGGTGTGTTCACACGGCAGAGACAAAATACCGGATGGATTTTCTGACAGGTATTTTGTCTTTTTTTGGCATGTAAGGGGGGGCGGCTTTTGTCCGCACCCCTTAAATGCCAAAAACCCCTTCATATTCACATGTTCATGTTCTGCCTGAAAACCGGGAAGAAGAATGAACAGGTTCTACATTTTTCGGACCACCGGTGTTGAAAAACCGTCTGGCAGAAAATCCGTTCAGTGGGGACCGCTGAACAGATTTTCTATTAAAGTCTATGGGGAGCATAGTTTTCAGATGGTTTCTAAAACTGCAAACTGTCTGAAAAAACCGACCAATAACTTTTGCCGTGGGGACAAGTCCTAAGTGTCCCTCTTTGACTATACAAAAAGTGCAGTATTTTTCTGTTGGGTTTCGATGCGGCCAGACAGGCATGCAGAGATACAGTCCCATACACATCTTTGGCAGTCCTATTACTTAACATGGTTATTTGCCCTTTTCTAATTTGTATGTGTGGCCTACCCTTTCGTTCAAACAACAATATATGGTATGCTAAAACGTAATCTAGATGACAAGCAGTGAATTACATCGTCTATGGCAAGTATATTTAACCACAAGAGTTTTGTGCAGTAGCTGTATAAAATTTGTCAAGCCAACAAAGGACAGATGTATCTGCTTATGCTGTGTTATTTTACTGCATTGAAAAAATACACATTGTAAGCAAATGTGGATTCAGAACTTTACATTGATGTAATTTTATTTCTTCCAGCTTAATTTTGCATGAACATTCATTTTGTTTTGGTAACTGCACAATGTCCACAAATTGACATTTTTGTATATAAAAATATACGATAAAACCAAGTTTAAAAAAGAAAATAAAGACAAGATCAAATATGAATTCATAGTGTTTCACATAGGTGGCAGGTTTGTGGGGTGACTGTGTTGCTGTGGACTTAGCAGTGGGTGTGCTAGGATAAGTAGTGTGCTGGTAGAGAAGGGACCACAGAGACACAGCAGCTTTAGGTCTTAGAAAACTTTTACTCAGGGTCTTCATTTCAGAAAATTCAGCTATTTTGCTTCCATCAGCGCATACAGAAAGTGATTTGGACAGGTCTAATGTCAGCATACATCTCTCTTCGGGGTACACTACCTCTGCCTGCCCCACCCCACTGGTGGTTTAGGGATTAAGGTAGCGGAGGGGGGTTATATCTTTTTTAAGTGCTTTATGTCTGTCCCCCAGGCTCCTGTGTCCTGTGTCAAGAACATGTTACACTGATTATGTCCAATTTTCTCTTATCATGCAGTTTGCACTCACACCATTGGCAGTCAGACAGAGAGAGAAATGTGCTGCCATGGTAGAACAGTAAGCTCTATATTTAAGCAGAGTGCTTCTTTAGTAATCTGCTTGATCAGGAAAGAAATATTCAAAGGATTCTCATATTATGAGACATGTTTTTTCTTTCTAAAAGTGATATTGTAATCCCCACAAAGTACAACTCTTTTATACCTATGTGAAAAAGACATTCATACCATAGAGAAATGGATTTCTTTCTGTAGCGGATAACAACATGTTTTTCTTTGACATTACTTTTTTATTACTATATAGCAATTGAACACTGTTAGCATTGCCAGTTTGAATGTGCAGGTTTCAATGGACATTCAAGAACTAAAGTATTTGAGCCATTATTGCCCTCTGTTGTACAATGCACAAAGTGCAATCAAGATTCACAATAATGTACATTTTTTTTAATTATATAATAAGACTGTTTGCATCTTGCAGAATAAATGATGTAGAAAAGACTATTAAAGCATTTGCTCTTAAAAACAAAAGCAACAAAAACCTGCCATCATTTCATATATGCTTTAAGAGGAATTCCTCTTCTTTATAGTAAATAGTACAATCTGTGTTAAAAAAAAAAAAAGCAGAACATCCAGGCTTCTGGCCATATGCATAATTAAGAGTGATGGATTCTCTTATGTCCCAGTGCTGTTATGGGCAGGAACTTAAAGTCAGTAATGACTGTACTGCTTGACTGACAAGGATAGAAGGTTCTTCACAAAAAAAACTAAATCCCTATTAATCCTCCTTTCAATAAATAAAACACAGATATAATTTCCAAATGTCAAAAATAAAAATTCGTAATAAAATATATGTAAACGTCCATTATAGGTATTCTAATTTTAAAATGGTTTTCTTACCACATTGATTAGCTTTGAACATGTAGGGATAGGTAAATAAAGACTATTATCAAATACATTGCTGTTCTGATTTTGCACTCTCTTCAGAGCTAGAGCAGTTCTTATCATCTGTTTGTGTACACAAGTTTCCCACCTCTTCCTGTTTTAGCAGTGCTAGTTATAATGGGGAGGTCACTCCCTGCTTTGTCTTATCAGAAGTTCAGGGGCTTTTTTTATCTTTCTTAGTTAGAATCCCATTCGAGATCTACAGCCTTGTGTCCTGCTGTTTAACCCATTAACGACCACCCACCGACTTTTGACGTCGGCTGGTGCCGGTCGTTTGTCTACAGCGACGTCTTTTGGCGTCGCTGTAGACTTCGGGGTTTTTGGCGCCCGGCGCCTGCGCTGGAATTGGGGCTCTATTACACAGCACTGATCCCAGAGCATCACCGGCGAGCATCGGGAAGCGGAGAAAACCTTCGCAACCCGGTGCTTTAACCCTGTGATTGCGGCGGTGCGTTACCGCAGCACAATTAAAGGGTTCCCCTGCTCTGTCGGGTGATCGGAACACCCGGTAACCCGACAGAGCTCGGGGAACGGCTGCACAGTCAGCCCTGGGGACCTAGAGTGGCTGTGTTCTGTCCTGATCACTGCCTGTGTCAAACTGACCCAGATTATAATGTATTAGCATATATATGAATATGCTAATACATTACTACTTGTTAAAAAAAAAAAAAAGTAACACAGTTCTCCCTTCATGGGATTTAGAAAAAAGTAAAAAAAAAAAAAACACAGAAAAAGTGTAAAAAATGAATAAAAAAATAAATAATAAAATAAAAACAAATATATAATAAAAAATTATTGTGCATATATCACACACACAAAAAAACCTACACATATTAGGTATCCACATGACCATATTAACCTGTAGAATTAATCTAACAAGTTATTAAGTGTGAAATGTGAATGGTGTAAAAAAATATATATATATTTTTTTTAAATTAAAAAAAATTCTGCAATTATTTATAAGTGAACTTAAATTATTCCCCCATAAAGTACAACTTGTCTAGAATAAAACGAGACCTCATACAACTGCGTCATTGAAAAAATAAAAAAGTTACAACTGTTGAAACGCGAGGAGGCAAAAACTAAAAACATTAACTACTTTTCAGGCCTGGGGCTTAAAGGGTTAAACCCCTCAATCATCATCCCTCTAACAAGCTTAGCTAGGAGTACCAGAGATACAATGTCACTGCTGTTGAAGCACCCATTGCCTGAGCAGGACGTGAGAGTCTTAAGCTACAAAAAGGAAAACCCCCTTAAGTATTTATGACATATGCAAAAGATATACTACAAATGCCTAATAGGAACAAGTTCTGGCTTTACATATCAAAAGAATGGGGTTCAGCGTCCAATATTTGCTATTTAAAGACTATCAGTCTCCACAGAGAGCACACACAAGCTTAAGTTGGAAATGCCCCTCTAATTATATTAAAATATAAACTCAGAGTAGTCGTACATATTATAACTAGTATCCGATTTTATATTATTTTCAGCTCCACTGCATTACTTTTGCACATAGCCACCCACAACTATCTAAAGGCACAAAAAAACACATTATATATTTGATGGCGTTCTAAGGGTCTTCAGCCGGGATGGGAACCACATTCTTCAGTTAAAATATGTGACACACTTCTATGCACGCACATTTCCTTTAGAATACAATCCAAATAATTAAGTTATTTGTCTTTAAAGAACCATGTAACTGAACAAGATGCCGCAACAAGTAGGATCCAACCTGAACCATAAGAAACTTTATATTTTGTAATTAAATGGGCAGAAACAGTTTGTACCTGGAATCACTACTTATCTAAGAAATTTACCTTTGTATCGGTGACCTAAGTATTGTAATCCCCTAATTTATTTTCTTAAAAGCCACACAGCCACATACTGTACAAAACACAAATAAAGTCACTGCATGTATTGGACTCCATATGTATGTTCTTCTCTGTAAAGGAGTATTCTCACCATATTGATTAGCTTTAAACATGTAAGTAAAGATAAATAAAGAGTTCTTATCTCATGCTTGTGTACACAAACTTCCCTAGGTTGCCAAGCATCTCTCTCTAGCAGCAGTGACTAGGATGGCTGGATTGGTGGCATCAATCCCCGTTGTTGTTTTATCAGCAGCACAGGAACTTGTTTATGTTTCTTATTGACAAACTTTAACCATATAAAGCTCTGTAGCTTTGTGCTCTACTGTTTAAATCTTTCCGTTCCCAATATTTCTCTAACAGACTCAGATAGGACAAGCAGAGTTCATATGGTAATCAATGATGTAGAATCACCCACAGCTGTTTGTTTTAATGCTGCCATAGTCATCTTTACATACTATAAAGACCAAATAGGGATAAGTGCAAATATACTTTACAAAAGATGGTATGACTTTTTTAAAATGACTATAATAATCACTAATTTTTGATATGCAAAATAATTTAAAAATGTATTATTTGCCTACTAACAACAAAAATTATGCAGACAATAGGCATTATTATTACCTACAGCAACCATTTAAAAGAGCAGGTGTCACATCAGAGGAGGTGCAGTGGGCCCTGACTGCCACCCAGCCCACTGTCCCTGCCTACTTGGCGTGCTACACCTTTGACAGGCAAAGCCTGGAGGAACTGGGGAGGTTTAAAAGGTCTGCCCGGACACCGCCCCCGCAGCTGATTGGTGCGGCATCCGGGCCCTCCGATGGTTGTGAGAGCTGTCACTCCTGGCTCAGGAGCAGCACCTCTGCTAGGGTGTGGTCTGAGGGCACACCTATTAACCCTCGCAGGTTGTTGCGTTAAACGGGTGGAAGGCTGCCCAGACGAACGTATCCTCCTTTTAGGAGGGGCCACTGGACCCTTACCTGGTCCGGGTCTCTCTGGGTGAGCATCGTGGAATTCCTTAATGAGGGATTCTGCATGAATTGACTTAGCAGGAACCCACAACCTCTCCTCAGGACCGTAACCCTTTCAATGGACGAGATATTGGAACGACCTTTGTACTCTGCGAGAGTCAATAATTCCAGCCACCTCATACTCTAACTCCCCCTTAACCCTAACAGGAGGAGGAGGTTTAGCAGATGGGATAGCGGATGGAACGTACCTCTTAAGGAGTGACCGGTGAAAAAAATTATGTACCCGGATACCCGAGGGTAACTTGAGCCGGTAGGCCACTAGATTAATCACCTCCAGAATTACATATGGTCCCACAAAGCGTGGTGCAAGCTTACCAGAAGGGACCTTTAGACAAAGATTCCGGGTAGACAGCCAAACCTTATCCCCAACATTAAATCCTCCAGCACAAAGACGCTTCTTATCACACTTTTCCTTCTGGATGTTCTGGGCGATCGCCAAGTTCTTCTGAACTTGGGCCCAGACTGTGCACAGATCGTTAACCATGACATCCACCCCACTATGATCAGAAGCAGCGCCGGACAATGATGCATGTCTAGGATGGAAGCCGTAATTGCTGAAAAATGGAGAAACCCCAGACGAGCTACTGTCCTGGTTATTAATTGCAAATTCTACCAAAGTTAAGTACTTCACCCAGTCTCCCTGCTGATCGGAGACAAAACACTGGAGTTTTTGTGTAACAGTTTGATTCACCCTCTCCATCTGCCCATTGGTCTCAGAGTGGAAGGCAGAAGAGAAGGACAGGGTGATACCCAGAGCCTTACAGAGAGCTCTGCAGAAACAGAAAATAAATTGAACTCCTCTATCAGACACAATATTTTCGGGTAGGCCATGCAATTTAACGATATGTCTGATGAAAAGTTCTGCAGTCTTTTTGGACGACGGTAACGCTTTTAATGGAATCAAATAGCACATCTTACTCAAACGATCAACTACCACCCAAATAACCGTCTTGCCCTCAGAGGTAGGCAGATCGGTCATAAAATCCCTGGAGATGTGAGTCCACGGACGGTCCGGTATAGGAAGAGGGCAAAGTTCACCAGGAGGATGAGTTCTGGGAACCTTTGCCCTAGCACCGGTGTCTCAAAGGTCGCATCACGGGACAATGATGGCCACCAGTAATTTCGGGAAATGAGTCTCTTTGTACCAGACACTCCGGGATGTCCAGATAACACTGAATCATGTAATTCTTTTAATAATCGTAACTGAAACTGAGTGGGGACAAAGACCTTAGAAACAGGACAATCAACAGATCTCATATCCTGGTGTGTCTTGATCTCCGTGGCTAAGTTAGGGGAGATGGCTGAGACAACGGTCTCTTTAGGTAAAATGGGCACTGGCTCATCCTGAGGTGAGTGACTGGAACAGAAACTTCTAAACAATGCGTCCACTTTAACATTATTAGAACTAGGTCTGTATGTAACCACAAAGTTATAGCAGGTAAATAACAATGCCCAACGAGCCAGACAAGGGTTCAACCTTTTAGCACTCTCTAAAAAGGTAAAGTTCTTATGATCGGTTAGGACCGTGACTTGGTGCTGGGCACCCTCGAAGAAGGGGCGCCATTCCTCGAAAGCCCACTTACCCTGCCTACTTGGCGTGCTGCCCTAGATGGCAGACCCCAACTGGACAACATCCCCTATGCTGCTAAGTGCAGGGCCATCAGGGAAAACACAGAGTCAATCAGTCCGGGTCAAAACGGTGCGGTAACAGATAAGACAAGAAACGTAATCCAAGTGGAGGGTCAGAAAAAAGCCGGGGTCCAAACACAGTCAGGAGCACAGTACAAAAACAGAGGCAAAACCGAGTCCGAGGTCAGAAACACAGGAAGACAACTATACACAAGAATCACAGGGAAAACAACAAGGGAACACCTTTGACAGGCAAAGCCTGGAGGAACTGGGGAGGTTTAAAAGGTCTGCCCAGACACCGCCCCCGCAGCTGATTGGTGCGGCATCCGGGCCCTCTGATTGGTCCTGAGAGCTGTCACTGCTGGCTCAGGAGCAGCACCTCTCCCAAGGTGTGGTCTGAGGGCACCTATTAACCCTCGCAGGTTGTTGCGTTAAACAGGTGGAAGGCTGCCCAGATGAACGTATCCTGACAGCAGGATTGGAAATAAAAAGGTGATCTGATTGACTGTCATAGGATACGCTGACACTATTTTGTCTGTAGTAGATTTTATTCAAGAGTGAAGGAAATAATTATTTGGTCCCTTGCTGATTTTGTAAGTTTGCCCACTAACAAAGACACGAGCAGTCTATAATTTTAGGAGTAGGTTAATTTTAATGTCACGGATGCCCCTGCGACCCTTGTCCCGGGTCACAGGCGCATCCGTGCCCCGCTGCTGAGCGGTGCCGCGTCCCACACGTCGGGCCGCGGGCACGATCGTCCCCCTGCCGGTGCCCAGTCTCACTTCCCCGGCCACTCTCCTGCTCCAGCTGTCTCTGTCCCTCGGCGCACGTGGTCCACGCGCCGGCAGTGTTAAATTTAAAGGGCCAGCACACCGGTAATTGGCTATTGCCGGTCGCTGCCCCTATTTAAGCCTGCCTCTTCCCAGTAACCTCGCCGGATCTTTAGTGCCATTTGCCTATAGAGAAAACGTTCCTGAAGCCTTGTTCTGATTAGCCATGTACCGTACCGTTTGCCTCCGTCCCCTGACCACGAATCTTGCCGCCTGCCCTGACCTTCCTGCCTGTCCACGACCACGAACCATTGCCGCCTGTCCTGATCTTCTGCCTGTCCCCGACTACGAGCCTGCCTTCTGATTTTGTATCACGCTACACCTCGGCTGCCTCTGCAAACAAGTCACGTCAGGGGTAGCGACCTGCTAGACTCCCGCCGCAGCAAGTCCATCCCGCTTTGCGGCGGGCTCTGGTGAACACTGGGACCTACTTAGATTCCGCTCCTTGGCGCGGTTTACTCCATCGCGTGCGGTGGTCGAGAGGATCCACTACCTCCAACCGTAACAGTAAGATCCGGCCATGGATCCCACCAAGGTGCCTCTACTGAGCATCTCTAACATCACCACCATCGTGGCCCAGCAATCGAAGCAGATCACGCAGCAAGCGCCCGGTCATTTGAATCAGTGAGGCCCGTCCACGGCCCGATGAAGGAGGAGGGGCCGTCCTGGCTGCTCAGTCAGGAGCTGCTGTGCGCTGAAGAGCTAGTAAGTTATAGACAGTTAAAGAAACAGATCACTATGGCACGCAGCGTGACTCGCAGCGCCGGGCCCCTCCAGTCCTCACCCACGCCAGCCCCCTGGGCCCCTACAGTCCTCACCCGTAGCGCCGGGCCCCTCCAGTCCTTACCCGCAGCGCCGGGCCCCTCCAGTCCTCACCAGCAGCGCCGGGGCGCAGTCGGGGGATACAGCATGGTAGGGAGAACAGGCCTGCGGCCTCTTCTCTCTACCATTATAATGAAGCAAGGGGGCGGTACCTGCCGATGGCGGTGGGCCCCCCCTTGCTTCATAGTCTGGTCGGGCCCGGTACAGGAGTACTGGCTGTACCCCCCCTATCGGCGGCCCTGCCTAGGTGTGAGCAACCCCTCTCCTTGTTTAAACATACACATCCTGGTCGGCACTGGGCCTGGCACACACTTTCAAGCCTCAGCCTTCTTGGACTCTGGGTCAGCTGGAAATTTCTTGGACGCTGCCCTGGTGTCTCAGCATAATCTCCCCGTGGTCCTCCTGGAGAAACCTCTGGCCATCTCCTCTGTCAGTGGGGAGATCCTCAGCTATCCAGTCCGCTACCATACTGAGCCTTTGTTCCTTCAAGTGGGGGCACTCATAAGGAGAGACTTACGTTTTTCGTGTTACCACGGTCTTCCTCGTCCATCCTTCTGGGTCTTATGTGGCTGCAGTGCCATGCTCCAGTACTCAACTGGCAGACGAGCGAAGTCCTGCGTTGGGGGCCAGAATGTCGGTCTTGCTGTTTGGTGGCACCTCGCCTGGTGCTTACTGCTTCTCCAGTACCGTCTAAGCCTCTGGCGGGTCTTCCCACGCCGTATCAAGAGTATGCTAACGTCTTCTCCAAGAAGCAAGTGGAGACCTTGCCTCCACATCGCCCCTATGACTGCCCTATTGACCTTCTGCCCGCAACATCTCCTCCACGGGGCAGGGTCTACCTTCTGTCTGTGCCTGAGACCTTGGCTATGTCCGCTTACATCAAGGAGAATCTCCTGAAGGGGTTTATTCGTAAGTCCTCCTCTCCGGCTGCTGCCAGGTTCTTTTTCGTAACGAAGAAGGATGGATCCCTACATCCATGTATCGATTACCGCGGTCTCAACAAGATCACCATAAAGAATCGATACCCCTTGCCGTTGATTACCGAGCTTTTTGACCGGCTCCGCGGAGCCAAGATTTTCTCCAAACTGGAACTATGAGGAGCCTACAACCTGATTCGGATTCGTGAGGAAGACGAGTGGAAGACGGCCTTCAATACTCGAGACAGGCACTTTGAGTACCTGGTCATACCCTTCGGACTCTGTAATGCCCCTGCAGTCTTCCAGGAGTTTGTCAACGACATCTTCAGAGACCTCCTGTACACCTGTGTGGTCGTCTATCTGGATGACATCCTGATCTTTTCACCTGATCCAGAATCCCACCAGGCCCATGTGCGACAAATCCTCAGGCGTTTACGTGCTAACCGTCTGTATGCCAAGCTCGAGAAATGCCTCTTTCACAAGACAAATCTCCCCTTTCTCGGCTACATCCTCTCTGACCAGGGTCTACAGATGGACCCAGCCAAGTTGTTGGCCATGTTGCAATGGCCACGCCCAGTCGGCCTTCAGGCCATACAGCGGTTCCTGGGTTTCTGCAATTATTACAGGCAGTTCATCCCGCACTTCTCCACGCTGGTGGCTCCTATTGTGGCCCTCACGAAGAAAAACGCTAATCCACGCAGCTGTCCCTCCGAGGCCGAGGAGGCATTCACTAAAATAAAAACTGCCTTTGCCACCGCATCTATCCTGTCGTGGCCGGACACCGCGAAGCCCTTCTCACTTGAAATAGATGCCTCGTCAGTGGGAGTTGGAGCAGTCCGCACGCAAAAGGGGCCCACGGGCAAAACAGTCACATGTAGCTTCTTTTCCAACACATTCTCGCCAGTGGAAAGAAATTACACTATTGGAGACCGGGAGTTATTAGCCATCAAACTGCCATTCGAGGAATGGCGTTATCTGCTGGAAGGTGCTCGGCATCCCATCTGT
Source organism: Phyllomedusa bahiana (assembly GCA_025379985.1). Lineage (NCBI taxonomy): Eukaryota > Metazoa > Chordata > Amphibia > Anura > Hylidae > Phyllomedusa > Phyllomedusa bahiana. Next base: position 12,438 of record JAODAL010074121.1, read on the forward strand.
ATCTATGACAAGAACCTCCGGTACCTCCAGACGGCTCAGCGACTCAATCCGTGCCAGGCTAGGTGGTCTCTCTTTTTCTCCCGGTTCAACTTCCAGATCCACTTCCGTCCCGCGGAAAAGAATGTGAAGGCAGATGCCCTCTCTCGTGCCTCCGACATGGTGGGTGAAGAAATGACTCCAGAGCACATAATCCCTCCAGAGCGTCTTATCTCTGCAGCTCCCATCGACCTCCGAAGGGTCCCGCCGGGGAAGACATACGTAATCCCTGCGCTCCGTAGGCATATCCTGAAGTGGGGGACACTGCTCATTGGTGGCCGGTCATCCCGGTGCTCGCAAAACGTTTCTCCTGATATCACGGTTCTATTGGTGGCAGAACCTCACTAAAGATGTCAAGGAATTCGTTGAGTTGTGTACCTCCTGTGCCCACAACAAGACACCTCGTCACAAGCCGCCAGGGCTCTTGCACTCACTACCCATCCCTACCCAACCATGGTCTCACGTGGTGATGGACTTTGTAACCGACAGGGCCGCCAACAGAAATTTCAGGGCCCCATACAGCTGAAGCACCTGGGCCCCCCCTGTAAACCCCGCCCTCAGTAACCCCATTGCCCCACCCCCAGCAAAAAAAACGGCCTCTAGGACATAAATGCGCCCATTTTACCACATAATACAGTGTGCAAAAAGAACTGTATTGTGTAGCACACGAGCAAGAGAGTCACATATCTGTCGGTCTCCCACATCTGTCTGTCTAGCATATCATAGACACAGGGCTAAGTAGCTCCATCCATATCCTCCACCAGTCCACATATAATATCCCACTCCATGTTTCCCTTGGTCACGCACCTCACCACCTTCTAAAATAAACACCAGCAAGAAATAAAGTCCTATCACAGTGTCAGGAGTTCCCTCACTTTTACAATCAGGGACAAGTGTACACTGCCACTATACTAGTGCCAATATAACCTACAACACCGCCATATAGAGACCACATAGAGGTCAGATACCAGCTCAGGTATAACCTACAACACTGCCATATAGAGACCACATAGTGATCAGACACCAGCTCAGGTATAAACTACAACACCACCATATAGTGACCATATAGAGGTCAGACACCAACTCAGGTATAACCTACAAAACCACCATATAGAGACCACATAGAGGTCAGATACCAGCTCAGGTATAACCTACAACACTGCCATATAGAGACCACATTCAAGTCGGTCCAGAACACCAGCCTCAGATAATAACCTACAACACCACCATATAGAGACCACATAGAGGTCAGACACCAGCTCAGGTATAACCTACAACACCACCATATAGAGACCACATAGAGGTCAGACACCTGCTCAGGTATAACCTACAACACTGTCATATAGAGACCACATAGAGGTCAGACACCTGCTCAGGTATAACCTACAACACCACCATATAGAGACCACACAGAGGTCCGACACCAGCTCAGGTATAACCTACAACACCGCCATATAGAGACCACATAGTGGTCAGACACCAGCTCAGGTCACATCACATTACAGTGAATACAGCACTGATCCAATATAGAAGCAAAATAACCCCTGAAATCAGGGACTCACCGGAGATGTCTTATCTGATGAGTCGTTCTCTTGAGTCGTTCTTTTTCCCCCTCTCTTCTGCATCCGTTCTACACCGCCATGATGACTTGTCCCAGCCACAACTCATCCTGCAGAAATTAGACAAAGATATCTTAGAATCCTCAATTTTCAAGCATCTCTTTACCTATTCCCACCTCTGTACAAACTTACCAGGGGTGGGAGAGCGGGCACAGGCCATAACTTAGAGGCCAAGTATCCTAAGTAGTGATGAGTGATTACATTGACTATCATCATCGGGTTGATAGTCGATATCGGCAATTATCAAGACGATATCCGATAGTCGATAATAGATTATCGCCGATGACCGTTAAAGTCTATGGGAGAGGAACAACACCTTCATCTTACACCCAAAAAGGGCTGGAGAAGCTGGAATTAACATCCCCAACAGTCAAATGGATACGTGCAATCTTGGCAA
>JAODAL010074122.1:0-14488 GCA_025379985.1 Phyllomedusa bahiana
CATTATACCCACACTTGTGATAGCTGATATCTACTTTATTGAATCCTTTCATGGTGAGATAAAATGCTTTACTATCATTGACCAAGTCCAAATTTGCAAGTATTCTCTTGGTAAGTTAGCTGCATCTGCAGAAGCAGACTACACTCCAATGAAAATAGCAGATCACTCACAGGGTTTTTCATGAACATTTTTTAGACCTGGTTTGTTTTAATGACCTCTATAGACTTAAAACAACCACCTGATCCTGCAGAAATTGTCCAAACCTGGACAATGTTTTTGTGGCACTGCAAGTAGTGCTTGTTACGGAATCTGTAGGATAAACACATATAAATTACATATGCACTACTAGATACTACACTAAGCTGCGTTTAACCAGGCATAGAATTCACATTTTCATCTGCTTTGAAGTTCTATATAGAAGATAATGATTATTTTAATTAATTATTAGAATTATTAAATTTGTAATTATTATATTTTATTATTTATTATTTTATAAAGCAGAAAAAAGTGACTGCTTATCGCTGACTTTGTTACACTCAACTCCTAGAGAAGCCAACCGATACTGAACTGCATAGCAACTGGCATCATACAACATATAAACTATGTTTTTTAAACTTCATAAATAACCGCACAGTGACTATAGTCGCCGAGCGGCTTTCAGGTCTTCTTTCTGCAGCGATGGCTTTAGACGGGGCTTGCGGCTCCCAACGCTGTAACTGTGCTACGAATGGAGCTGTAGTTAACAGCTGCATTCCTAGAGTAGTCTTTGTTAACGCTGGAGGAAGCCTCCAATTCCTGGCATTTAACCCGTTGAATGACACATCTGACTGCGACATAATGAAAAGGGATTTCTCCGAGACTCCCGGTGACCCAATGGAGCCCAGGTAAGGTCTCTACAGTCAGCCCTGGGGACCTAGAGTAGCCCCGGGGGCATGTCCTGTAACAGTAAATGGAGGATGTTCACATTGCGCTTTCAATACTGTTTGGATACATTTAGGATGCGTGAATTGATCTGTTTTTCGACCCTAAATTTGGACCCAAGACACGCATCTAACAATGTGCAGTCGGCGTTCAGACAATTACCATGTTTTACTAGCGTTTTTGATGATATGTTATTTGATCCGTGTCAAAAGAATTGACATGTCAATTTTTGATCCGTTTGTTGCAGCAGATGCCCTATTTCTGCTGAAGCAAAATATGCATCCAAACACGCACCTGCGTGTTGGATGCGTTTTACGCAGCACTTTTGAATGCGTTTTTCGGATCAAAAACCTATCCAAAAACGTATTGAACGGCATGTCCGTGGCTGATCCTGACGGCAGCCTGTGTCAGTAATGACACAGACGTTATATGATGTAAAATTCATACAGAGTATGCTAGATACAGTTACAAATTGTAAAAAATGTACAATAGTGTATCCCCTGTCATTGATTCAAAAAAAAAAAAGTTGTGAAAAAACTTTAAAAAAGTGTAGAAAATATAAAATAAATAAAATAAAAAAATGTTTAATAAAAAAAGTTTATTGGTGCATAATGTTATATTGGTAGACTTCCATTTTGGATTTTCTATTGAGTCTATGGAAAGATTTTACAGTCAGATTTTTGCAGAATCTAAATCCGTATTTAAAATCCACGACGGTAACCAGTGCCGTGTAGACATAGCCTTAGCTTTACTCTACAAATGTTATCCAGGCCCACACAATCCTTTGTGAGCCGGACAGCTAGGGTAAGTATTAGGTCTGTACAGATTTTGCTCCCCTAATATGTAATCAAGAAGGTTATTGTTCAATGACGGGCGAATCAGATCTGAATAATGGTCGAGGAGTTAAGGCAGCATATTGTATAAACTTTTCATTATCCCTTGACAAAAACTTTATGGACCTGAAGCTGGAAATAATATTTTTCATCTACAATAAATGTTTGGTATCCATCCATGTCTACCCGCCTATCTTGCTCTGGATGATATCCTTCACTATCTTCTGTTCAAAAAATAGTCCTTCCTCTTCTTATCTTGATGAAATGAAGTTAATAAGGGTTAATATGGTGTATGCAATTCATGGTTGACATTTTACAATACTACAGTGCTTGCATATTAATAATTTAGTCTTCCATCTAAGTAGAGAGAGTGCATTGAACATTAAGGGGATTTCTCGTGGCTACAAGATCAAATCTGTAATTATGGGACAGTAAAAATAAAGTCTTTTGCAATTGGTTTTGCAACCAACCTAAATCACTTAGAATAGCAGATCTGAGCTAATCTGTGCATCAAAGCTATTTCTCAACAGCTGAACTGGCCATGCCCCTTGTCTGTGATTGGCTGGCATGCCTGATAAGACATTCAAGGCCTGTGGGACACGCCCCACAGCTCTGTGCTTGTACTCTGTGCTTACTCCCCTCTGAGGCTGTTAGGACCGTAAGTGAAATTAAGATTGCCCTGCAGCTTTCTTTCTGTGCTGGCTGCTGGCTGTATAATAAAGGCTGTGGGAAAGCTTGTCTTATGCTCAACTCCTCCTCTAAGGATGAAGTGACTGGGCAATTACTAGGTCTGTGTATGCTTAGATTCACTCTCCCCCCCATTATAACACAGCCTTATAGATTCTCCTCCCTCCTCTATCTCCTGCCTTATAACAAGGGAGCAGTGTGCCTGTTCTCACACATTTGATTTCATCATTTCAGGCTTGTATGTGTAAAAGTTGCATAACAGCAATGCAGGGGTACTGGTTTACAGAGGAGCTGTGCAGACCTGATAGGGAAGCTGAATGCTCTGTATAAGCCAGAAGTATAGCAGGAGTCTGGCAAAGGCTGACCTCCTCTCCCGTCCCCTGCTACACACAATTGATGATGTCACAACTCTTCAGTGAGGGATGACTTCCTCCTCCTAGTGAGGATAACATGCATACTGAGATTATGATGAACTCCGCACCTGGATATTGAAGAAGTAAAAGAGATCAACATCTCAAGTCTGCAAAAGCGTGTAATATAAAAACCCCCTTTAAGACTCCCAGCACATGTGAACACATATAGTTCCTGCAACAGAATAGCCACAGCACACCTGCAAGTAAATATGAAGTACAAATCCACATCAACTGTAAAAACATTGGTGTCGGAGTTGGAGCAGATTTGCGTCAATGTGGATTTTGTTGTGGATTATACTTCATGTAAAGTAAAAGTAAAACATGAGGTAGAGCTGTTCTGATAACTATTTATAAAACAGAGTTGATGCCTCCCACACAAGACATTTGGCTGATTACGTTAGCATAATGTCTAACTTTCTTGCTATTATAATAATTTTTTTTCTCTTCTTTTTCTTCCTTGTAGAATCCAGTGGAAAATAAAACTGCACTAAACCCCTATCGTCTTTTTTTTGTTGTCCCCAGTGAAAAAAACAGTTTCTGGAGCAATCTTCTCTTATCACTCTATGTTGAGTGGTTTCCCTGATATTCCTCCGAGACATAAATTAGCAACCAGTGTGTGCAGGACACTCCCCTTTGAAAACTGGAACGCTAAGGCCTCGTTCATATGGCTTATTTGGGCACGGATTGGCGCCGTACTCCCGCCGTATTTGCGCTGCAGTAAGGCGCAATTCCTTCCCTGTCATGTATTATGGTGTAATCCACTGTCTCTCATAAGAGAAACAGTGTATTCCGTTCGCTCCTCCCCGCTCTCGGCCGAAGTCCGGGCGCGGGGGGAGAAAGTGACATGCACAATTATTTACGGAGCGTCAGACGCACCGTAACATGCATTGTCTAAGTGGGGCCGGTAGCGGCGTCGCCCCCAGCCACGCTCCGCCCCGCCCGCCCATATCACGGTCCTGATTTGTAAGCACAATACGGTCACAATCCGTTCAGGAAACGCGGTGTGAACACTGCCTAACACCCAGCTTACAGATTCAGTAACATGTTTCTTAGTAGGAAGAACAGAGTAACAGCCACTACACAGAGTTTATAAGAGAAAGATTTTTCAAATGTTGTTTATACACAGGAAGTATTACAAAAATAGTCATGTCACAAAAATTTCCGGGCCCCCCCTTTTCTGTCCCCGGGTCTCGCACTGATGATGAAGTTCATAACACATAGTTGCAACAATCTCTGCCTCAGCATCACAGCCTGCACAAGAGGCAGGTTTTGGTTCAGCATAAATTGATCCAAAAGTGATGTCACCGATTAATTTTGGGGGGGGGGGGCCGGGAGCTTTGCAGCGCGGGAATGGGGGTGTTTTGGAGAGGAAAGTGAGGGTTATTTTTTTTTTAGTGCAGTGGGATTTGGGACGAGTTTGGAAAACCCCCTTTAAATTTTGGGCAGCCCCCTTTTAAAAGCCCTTCTTTGAACAAGCAAGTATGAGAACAATGCTGATCGCTAGCTTAAGAACATACCATAAGATGCATCTTAAAATGATTTTGTTAAGCTTTTGAAAAATTTTTCCCTAAAAAGTAACCATCAGGAAGCGAAGGCTGCAATGGCCCCACTGGAGTTGTAAAATTTGAATCATACCACATTTATTCTCCTTTTGAAATGCACTTGTTTTTTTCCACAAAGCAAAAGAATTTTTTCGTTTTATCTTCAAACAAGGAGGGTTTTTTCCCACTTACTTGGGGTTTGTCCCTTACAAAAAGAAAAAAAAACATCCAAATGACGGCTGCTATAAATTACCTTGAAGCCTTAAAAATTTTTTGTACATATCTTTAAAAAAACAGATTGTCAGGGAAAACTTGAGGCGGAGCCAATTATCAAAAACCCCTGTAAATGGTTGGCCCGCAAATTTTTTTTTAAAATCAAATGAGGCCACAAAAAAAACAAAAGAATAAATAATGTAATCAACACCAAACCCCCCCCTTTTTGGGGGGGGGGTCCCGCTATTTGGGACCCCCCCCCCCGCCCCCCGGAGAATTTGGAATTTTTTCCCCCGCCAGCGGGTGGACCTACTCTGGCGCCGCCGGGGGGCTCCTACAGGGGGGAAGCGGCCGCTTCACCCGCTCCCCCTCCCCCCCCCCCCTGATTTCACGCCCCGGGGGCTGGGAGGAGGGGGAGGGGTCGGTTTCCCCCCTCCCTCCTCCCCCCCTTTTTGAAAAGCGCCGGTGTGCCCTTACATACAGATCGGGGTCCAGGGGGGGTGACGCGGCCCCTTTCACCCCACAACCCCTGTTTACCTGAACAACACATCGGGCAGGGCCCGGACGTGCCCGGGAGGACCTGGAGGGGAAATGGAAATTTTTTAATTTTTTTTTTATTAGCTATAAAGGGGGGCCCAAAATGGCAACAAAGGGGGGGGACAAACCGGGAAAAAAATGGGGGGCACACCTGGGGTAACAAAAGGGGGGTCTACCCGGGAACAAAAGGGGGGCTTTACCGGCAAAAAGGGGGCCCCTACCTGGCTAACAAAGGGGGCAAATACCTGGGTAACAATGGGGCACTACCTTTCTAACAAATGGGGGGGATCACCTTGGGTTTAAAAAAGGGGGCAAATAAACCCCCAACAAAAAGGGCACTACCTGGCTAAAAAAGGGGGCACTACCTGGCAACCAAAAGGGGGGACTACCTGGGTAACAAAGGGGGGACAAACCGGCAACAAAGGGGGGCCCCACCTGGCTACAAAGGGGGGTCTACCTGGGCAAAAGGGGCTCTACCGGCTAACAAAGGGGGCATCCCCTGCTAAAAAAAGGGGGGCTCACCTGGTAAAAAAGGGGGCCACCTCTAACAAAGGGGGCATCACCGGGCAAAAAAGGGGGCAACCTGGAAACAAAGGGGGCATCACCGGGCTAACAAAGGGGGCATCTACCTGGCAAAAGGGGGGGGGGGCATCTACCTGCCTTTAAAGGGGCCTCCCGGGGGTTAGGGGGGGCACTACCTGGCTAAAAAGGCACTACCGGGCTTTTTTCCAAAGCCGTTTGCAGTTAGGGGGAGTGGGTTGGCTTTTTGAAGGGGGACACAAAACAAATGGGCTGCCATGCAAATTCAATCCCCCTGCTTTTCCATTTTCAAAAGTTGGAAATTTTTTTACCTACTGGTCCCCCCACGCTGCCTCCAGAACTCCCCTTTAACCCCACCACTTCACCCCAGGTCCTTGTCCCAATACCAAAATGTTTTGCGTCCTTTCATTCACAATGTTCTTCTCATGTGGGGGAAAAAGAACCTAAAGTAAAAGGGGAGCCAGTGGGGGGAACCAGTAGTACTTTTTTGTTTTGTTTTTACCCCAGACGGCTCCTGTTTTTGGGACTCTAGCCCGGGTTTAGAAATAGATACTTACCGTTGTCAGGTAAACAAAAAGGGATCGGACTTTCCCTCTAATACACCTAAAAAAAAAAATTATAAATTATTTTAATTTTTTGTTTTACACACTCCCATGTTTCCCATTATGCAAACAAAAATCCCCCCTGCCTCCTTTTCCTCAAGGCCCTCCAGAATGGGACAAAAGGGATCTGAGTAGGGGCCCTTTTTCTGGGTGTCTCAGAAAGGATGTATGGAATAGATAAACGATTACTTTTAATTGGAAGTGTGTAAGACAAATTTTTTTTTTCGGGGAAAAAAACACTTTTCTGTCATATTTCCCCAGAGGGAAAAAGGGGGAAACTTGGGGTCTCTATTGGGATCCTTTACTTTTTCTTATTTTTCCCCCAAGAAGTTTTCCAAAAACCACCAAACCTGCAACCCAGAAAATAGGGACTAAACAGACAGAGACTTTCTCCCAAAGACAAACATAAAACCCCCTCCTAAATACTTATGCTGCGGGGGGCTCTTCATTTCACTTCCCAAATTTATGACCTCTTGCTACTCCCCTTTTCTGCCCCCATCATTATCAACACTCTTACTCCCAATCATACATTTTTCCGATCGATTTACTATGGATGCTCAAAACCCTGCCACTTCAAACACTTGTTAAATCTTGTCCTGGAACAGAGTGAGGGTGCAGGTGTTCCCCACATTCACGGATCCAGTTTCCTATTAAAAAGCAATAGAAATAAAATTTATGTTCATAAGCAAAAAAGCCTTTTCTAGTCACACAGCAGCCCCAGAAAAATCCATACTTTTTAAAGCATGGTTTGGTTGTAAAATTATATAAGTAATCACCATATCATTAGAATTCTTCCTAGTAAATAACTATGCATAAATTGGACTTAGATATTACAACCAAACCACACTGCATCCCTACTGTTAACACAAAACACAAAATGACAGGGGTGCAGCTCTACCTTCCATCAGTACTGGAGTAGGAATGTCATGTGACCTGAATTATGTTCTGCAAAGCGAAAACATTCACTGTAGAAGGGTTCACAAACATATTCACCAACACAACACCCATACATACACACAGGACATCACCTCATAACGGTATAAGTCACAGGTTACCACAGTGACCCCAGAACTCCACAAGTCTAATCCCCTATCTGGCAAAGCTGTGTGCATGATTCCTACACAGCAAAATCCATATGGATCCATATGTCAGACCTGCAGGCGCATTGTGTGCTGATATATGATGCCACAGGGAAGCATGCCTCTATAGTATGATATTACAAAATGCCTCTAGGGCAGCACACCTCCATAATATAGTATTACATAATGCCTCTAGGTGAGCACACCTCCATAATATAGTATTACATAATGCCTCTAGGGGAGCACACCTCCATAATCTAGCAAATATTGTGTGATGCCTCTAGGAGAGCACACCTCCATAATATAGTATTACATAATGCCTCTAGGTGAGCACACCTCCATAATACAGCAACTATTGTGTGATGCCTCTAGGGGAGCACACCTCCATAATATAGTATTACATGCTGCCTCTAGGGGAGCACACCTCCATAATATAGTATTACATGCTGCCTCTAGGGGAGCACACCTCCATAATATAGTATTACATAATGCCTCTAGGGGAGCACACATCCATAATATAGTATTACATAATGACTCTAGGAGAGCACACCGCCATAATATAGTATTATATGATGCCTCTAGGAGAGCACACATCCATAATATAGTATTGCATAATGCTTCTAGGGGAGCACACATCCATAATATGGTATTACATAATGCCTCTAGGGGAGCACACCTCCATAAATAAGTATTACATAATCCTCTAGGGAGCACACATCCTAATATAAAAATTACATAATGCCTCTAGGGGAGCACACCTCCATAATATAGTATTGCATAATACCTCTAGGGGAGCACACCTCCATAATATATATTACATAATGCCTCTAGGGGAGCACACCTCCATAATATAGAAATTTCATGCTGCCTCTAGGAGAGCACCCCTCCATAATATAGTATTACATGCTGCCTCTAGGAGAGCACACCTCCATAATATAGTATTACAGCTGCCTCTAGGGGAACACAAACCGCCATAATATAGTATTACATGCTGCCTCTAGGAGAGCACACCTCCATAATATAGTATTACATGCTGCCTCTAGGGGAGCACACCTCCATAATATAGTATTGCATAATGCTTCTAGGGGAGCACACATCCATAATATAACATTACATAATGCCTCTAGGGGAGCACACCGCCATAATATAGTATTACATGCTGGCCCCCTAGGGGACACACCTCCATAATATAGTATTACATAATGCTTCTAGGGGAGCACACATCCATAATATAGTATTACATAATGCCTCTAGGAGAGCACACCTCCATATTATAGTATTACATAATGCCTCTATGAGAGCACACCTCCATAATAGAGATGTACATAATGCCTCTAGGGGAGCAACCCTCCATAAATAGTATTACATAATGCTCTAGGGGAGCACACCTCCATAAATAGTATTACATAATGCCTCTAGGGGAGCACACCGCCATAATATAGTATTAAAATTCGCCTCTAGGAGAGCACACCTCCATAATATAGTATTACATGCTGCCTCTAGGAGAGCACACCTCCCCTAATAAATATTACATAATGCCTCTAGGAGAGCACACCTCCATAATATAATATTACATATTGCCTTAGGGGAGCACACCTCCATAATTAGTATTACATGCTGCCTCTAGGAGGGGCACACCTCCATAATATAGTATTACATAATGCCTCTAGGAGAGCACACCTCCAAATATAATATTACCCTGCTGCCTCTAGTGAGCACACCTCCATAAATATATATTTCATAAAGCCTTTTAGGGAGCACACATCCATAATATAGTATTACATAATGCTTCTAGGGAGCACACCATCCATAATAAAAAATTTTTACAAATGCCTCTAGGAGAGCACACCTCCATAATATAAATATTAAAATAATGCCTTTAAAGAAGCACAACCTCCATAATATAGTATTACCATAATGCCTCTAGGAGAGCACACCACCATAATATAGAATTACATAATGCCTCAGGAGAGCACACCTCCATAATATAAATATACATAATGCCTCAGGAAGCACACCTCCATAATATAGTATTACATAATGCTCTAGGAAGCACACCTCCATAATATAGAATTACATAATGCCTCTAGGAGAGCCACCCTCCATAAAATATATTACATAATGCCCCAGGGGAGCACACCTCCATAATTAGTTTACATAATGCTTTTAGGGGGGCCACCCTCCAAAATATAGTATTTCAAATGCCTCTAGGAACACACCTCCATAATATATATTACTAAAGCCTCTAAGAGAGCACACCTCCAAATAAGTATACTAATGCCCTAGGGAAACAACCTCCAAAATAAATTTCATAAACCTCTAGTAAGCACACCTCCATAAATAGTATTACATAATGCCTCTAGGGGAGCACACCTCCATAATTAGATTACAAAGCCTCTAGAGAGCACACCTCCATAATAATATTTCATAATCCCCAGGGGAGCAAACCCCCTCCAAATAAGTATTACATAATCCTCTAGGAAGCACACCTCCATAATAAGTATTACATAATGCTTCTAGGGGAGCACCATCCATAATATAGTATTACATAAAGCCCTAGAGACACACCTCCTAAAATAGTATTTAAAAATCCTCAAAAGAGCAAACCCCTCCATAAAAAGTATTACAAATGCCTCAGAAGCACACCTCCATAAAATAGTATTACAAATGCCCCCTGGAGAGCAACCCCCCATAATATATTACAAAATGCCCCTAAAGAAACACACATCCATAATTAGATTACATAATGCCCTAGAACACACCTCCTAAATAGTATTTCATAATGCCTCTAGAGAGCACACCTCCAAATATAGTATTTCAAAATGCCTCAGGAGAGCACACCTCCATAATATATATTACTAATCCTCTAGGGACAAAACCTCCATAATCGCAAATATTATGTGACCCTCAAGGGGTAACCTCCATAACATAGTATGATTTTCAACATAGGCTATTATTTTCAATCCCCCACCTCGCTCTTTTAACTTTTTTCCTAGTTAGGGGAAATTTTTATGGGATTCTATGCTCATTGGGTTTCCAACAAAGTAAAGTTCCCGGGGCAGATCACAACCTGACAGGATATAGACGGGAGTTTTCCTCTATTTTTTACATGAAAGTGCCCCCCCCGTAACTTTTCTCTGAATCTGAAACAAGATGTTACTTTTAATTCTATTGCCAACATTTTAAAAAGGCCCAAAACAGAAGTTCCCCGAAATCCCACGTTGGGGGATTTGCCCAACCACTCCTCTTTTGCAGTCTGGTTTACAGGACTGTGACACCAAAACTTCTTAACGACCGCCCACCGACTTTTGACGTCGGCAGGTGCAGGTCGTTCGTCTACAGCGACATCTTTTGGTGTCGCTGCAGACATCGGAGTTTGCAGCTCCCGCCTCCGCAGCAGCGCCGAGATTGGGGTTGTACTACACAACCCTGATCCAGCGCAGCTCCTGCGAGCACGGGAGAGCGGGGGAAACCTCCGCTCCCCGGTGCTTAACCCTTTGATTGCCGCGGATCATCACAGCAGCGCAATCAAAGCGTTTCCCTGCTCTGTCTGTGACCCGACAGAGCCCGGGGAACAGCTGCACAGTCAGCCCTGGGGACCTAGAGTAGCCCCAGAGCTGTCCTGTGTAAGAAGCCAGTGATCAGGGCAGACTGTGAGCTGTCCTGATCACTGCCTGTGTCAGACTGACACAGATTATAATGTAATTAGCATATTCATCTATGAATATCTAATACATTACTAAGTTTAAAAAAAAAAAAAAAGTAAAATAGTTCTCCCTTCATGGGATTTTAAAAAAAAGTAAAAAAATCAATGATTAAGATTTGATACAAATCGAAACGCGTTTGTGTATTGATCATCTGATCATAGGCGTACATCGGATTACTACTCCCTGCCATGTAATATATCTTTTTAAAGTTTGTACTAATAAAGTGAAATATATTTTAAGAAGACGGCTGGCGAATGGAGTCTGTTAAAGCGTGGTTTGCTGGACACTGCAGGAGCAGTAACCTTTGAAAAAAAGCTTTGTTACATGCCTGACCAGGAGTTGTCGGACGTCCGAGCACCGCATTGTGATTACAGAGCAACGGAAAGTAAGTGAGGCTGTTTTTCTTTCATAAAAAATTAACTACTTTTCAGGCCTGAGGCTTAAGGGTTAACAGAATGCTCTAAACTGATACAATGTCCTAAGTGCATTGCCCAAGGGAACAGAGTCTGGCACAGGCACTCTCCTGTTGTGTTCACATTCTACCCTGTACTAGACACAATGCCAACTGATATAAGTCTCTGAACCATCCACAATCCCATTATAGATCTTAAAGCATGCTTGCCAACCTTTTATCTACCTATTCCAGGATATTTTAGTTCCAGCCCCTGATCCACCCAGAAATGCTCATTTTAGGGTGGAGTTAGTGTAAGTCCATTTTCTGGAAGTCTCCTGGAAGAAGCAGGACAGTTGACAAGTATTTCTTAAAGGGGTTGTCCACCTCATAACAAAAGAAAGCACAGCTCCTGGCCTCCAGTAAGAAAAAAAAAAGCCTTGTTCTCCCCTTTTCCCTCCAATCCCTGGAAAAAAAACAACAACTTACACTTACCTTCCCCAGTCCCTGGTTCAGTCCTCCCTGTCTTCTGTCAACATGCCGTTACTTCTGAATGGTCACGCCACGACTGCACTGCTGATCTGCTGCAATGTCACATGCCTCCACTTACATCACCTTTCAGAGTTTGTTCACTTGTGAACAGTGATGTAAATGAGAGACACATGGCTGCTGCAGCCAATCAGTGGCTAAAGGAGAGATGTCCCCATTCAGAAGTGACAGAAAGTCAACAGAAGACCAGGAAGACACAGAGCACTGAAGGTAAGGAAGGTAAGTAAAAAGTCTTTTTTCCTTACTGGGACCACAGGAGCTGTTTGCTTTTATTTTGTTATGAGTTGGACAACCCCTTTAAAAGGACTGTCATTAAGCTTTCCTTCAATCCAAAAGGGATACATTTGCCTAGGTATGCACCAAAGAAATTCTTCAAGTTTTATTATATTTTGTGGTCATACTCCAGGAAAGCTGGGTGGCAATCTCAAATAGGTAAACAGGATATACTGGTTTTTTATCCAGAAATGGCTGAATAGATGTTGATCACTGGTTATTCCCTAGAACATGACATATCAAAAACATAACTTTTAGGCTTGGGGACCTGGTCACCATTGGTAAAACGGGCATGGGGTCAGAATTCTATGTTTACTCCTACAGGGAAACATTGAGATTGAAAGTCTATATATAAGTTTTATATACATACGGTTCTTATAAAGGGCAAAATTGTTTTTTGACGCCATCATTTAAATTCAAATCATTATACCAAACCTGCCCCGAGAAACAACATGGCAACTTAATTTGTGAGATTTTAATATAATTTAAAAATAAAAAGCCGAGGGTTATATATGAGCTAAATGTAAAAAAACAAAAAAACAATTCTCATCCAACCTTAAAACTCCACTGTTTCTATGTACCTGCTTTTTAACCAGACAATAAGTGGAGCAGGAAGCATCAGGTAGCGATTATTCCCTATTCTTAAGGCAAAAAACATGTATAAACTGACATATTTCTTCTAGGTAGAAGCTGGAACCCTATATGAATGCAAAATAATGTAACTTACTTCAAAACACAAGCAAGGGACATCTGATTTGGGGAAACTGTAGCGCTGTTCTCCATACTGAAAGAAACAAATATTTAAACAAAAATATTACTTTTTAGTAACTTTTATATTTGTTTATACTGTTAAATAACACTGTATTTTGCACCAATACTCACTAGAATGTGTGTAGTGTCATTTTGTTTGTTTCTGCCTTTATAATAAACTCGTAATGTTTTGTTCCTGGAGGGGGTTTCATTAATTACACCAACGGTCATATTATCATTGCCATCAAAAAATGTTAGGAGCGGTGCTTCTTGAAAAACAAACATGTTCTTTGTTATTTACTTAGAGAATTACACACCCTACAACCATCAGCAGCTGGAGGAGGGCTGGGACTTGTAGTCCACAACAACTGGAAAGCCACCGGCTGAAAATCACAACTCTAGAACAATAAGTCAATGACAAATCAATGATAAATTTACCTTCACACTGTACTATATTCTCCATTGGATCCAGCTCTGTGCAACCTACAGAAAAATATATACTATTAGCGCGTGAACAGTAAACATGTTTCTAAAGTCAATGAATTACTAACTACAACAATACCACCGCTAAGGAAATTAATGTAATTCCTAGTACTGCCCCATATTTGAAAAAAACAAACAAAAAAAAAAAGCTACTGTAATACTGAATGGAAAAGAATATAACTTCTTTAGTACTGACCACTCATATTGTAAGAAAATGTAACTACTATAATACTGCCACCTATAAGCATAAATATACTTACTATCATACTGCCCCCTATGTATAAGAATATAACTACTGTAATACTGCCTCCTATGTACAAGACTATAACTGTTAAAATGCTACTGCATGTTCAAGACTATAACTAACATAATACTGCTCCCTATGTACAAGAATATAACTACTATAATACTGTCTCCTGTGTACTAGAATATAACTGCTATAATACTGCCCCCTATGTACAAGACTATAACTACTATAATACTGCCTCCTATGCACAAGGATATAACTACTATAATAATGCCTCCTATGTATAAGAATATAACTACTATAATACTGCCCTTATGTACAAGAATATGACTACTATACTACTGCCTCCTGTGTACAAGAATATAACTGTCACGGGTGGTCCCGCAGCCCCTCGCCCGGGCTGCGGGCGCACTCGTGCTGTCACCCATCGGGTCCCGGCTTCCCCCTTACCTTCCTGCGCTCCTGAGTCCTCCCGTCCTCCTGGCCGGCCGGTGTGTGCGTGCCCGCGCCTTAGGCGCGCGCCGCGCGCCGGCTCTCGAGGATTTAAAGGGCCATACGCCCATTATTGGTTAAGGCTGGCAGGTGACCCTATTTACCCTCTCCTCCGGGTCACCTTTGCCGGATCTTTAGTGCCGTACAGCCTTTAGAGAAAGCTTCTTGTGCCTCGTTGTCTGACTTCCGTGTTACCGAAACCCCTAGCTCCTTTTCCTACCACGAACCAT
>JAODAL010074123.1:0-14488 GCA_025379985.1 Phyllomedusa bahiana
GAGCTGTACGGCAAGAGGGTCTTAAGACACTGCCTCTTGTGGGTGAGCGCATTTGTCCACTGATAGGGCTATTTACGCCAGCTGTCTAGTTTTAATGTCTTTTCGGCGCCCCGCAGTTAGGATGGGATGGGAATCGAAGCCGCCCGGTCCTTGATCCTAATGGGAAAAGCTTGGGGCGATTTAGAGGAGTCTAGGGGGGATTGAGGGCGAACGACTGCAGCTATCTTCTGCAATAATCAGGGCGAGGCTGTAATGGCGCTGCACAATCCCTAGTAGTCCATCAGCAGGCAAGGTGAGCAGCAGGTGTTGTGGGTTCACTAGGCATTAAACTTCTGGATAGTGGGCCCTTTAGGAATGCAGCAGTGCCAACGTGCAGTAGACTGATAGGTATGTAGGTTATCCCCAGATGTTCAGTGGGCAGATACTAAGAGTGGCGGCTGCTGCCGTGGAGGTACAGAGCGATGGCAGACCTTTGCTGTACAATAGGGTGGGCTTTCAGTGCGATTTCAGTACAGTTCCCACTCCTGTGCTGCCTGCAGAATCCCCTCTATAGAGCCAGTGAACGATTGCTGCACAGTGCGTTGCCACGTGGGAGGCCCGGCAGGATGGGTAAATATGGGGGCCGGTATAGTACTCACAGCCCTTGGGATGAGTCTCGTCCCTGGTGGGCCTTGCTAGGCTTGTGGAGGGTCCGCTGCTGGTGATGAGCCAGCCGTGTTCGGCAAGCCGGCGCGTCTCCCCTCAGGCGCTTAGCGAGGTCCGGGAGTTCCTCTGCATCCGGTCACCACGCGGCTGGTATGGCGCGAACGGTGCCTACGCACCGCCCTGTGCTTCCTCCGACCTCTTTGGAGCTCCCGCGGGTCCTCTGTTGTGCGCCGGCGGTCTCGATCGGGTGGTCTCTCCTCCGCCTCTTGAAACTGCTGGTGTCCGGCAGTGCGTCCTCTCCTCAGCGCTTCCTCCCGCGCCGCTAGTCACCTTCGCGCTCCTGCGCTGCTGCAGCGGCTCCTCCAGGTAGTAGCGTCCTAGGAGCCTCGGTCCCGGGCGGTCCGCGGTATTATTGCCCGGTATATCTTGCCCGTTGTCGCCCGCCGCGCCGGAGCTCAGTTAGGTGCGACTCTCCAGACTGGTGCCGGAGCCGGAAGTCCTGTAGGAGTGTTTTTTAGTAACAATCATTCGTCCGGTAGATTTGCGCCATGTATCGGTGGATTATCCGGTGACTGTTATTTAGGGGTATTACACTGTCATACATAGGTGAGCGATTTTGAAAACGCTAATTTATCAGGGCTGATTTTCATTGTGCAGTGACTGCTGAGGAGATGGAAAGGATCTATGTGGAATGTGCAGAAAGTTAGTGACAGGACCTGGCGCAGGGGCGAGAGGAATTAGTGTGGGGGGGGTGCAATTTTTTGGGAGCAAGGGGGAGGGTGGGGGTGGCGCCATTGGCTGTACTTGCCGAGGGCACCAAAGGCCTTGACCCGGCCCTGGTGGCAACATCATCCTCTAGGGCTGTTTCTAGGGCCAAGTATCGTGAGATTTTGAGTGCAAACCTCCTTCCATCAGAAAAGGCATTTATGATGAAACGTGGCTGGGTCTTTCAGCATGACAACAATCCCAAACACACCGTCAGGGCAACGAAGGAATGGCTTCATAAGAAGTATTTCAAGGTCCTGGAGTGGCGTAACCAGTCTCCAGATCTCAACCCCATAGAAAACCTTTGGAGGGAGTTGAAAGTTCGTGTTGCCCAGCGACAGCCCCAAAACATCACTGCTCTAGAGATCTGCATGGAGGAATGGGCCAACATACCAGCAACAGTGTATGCAAAACTTGTGAAGACTTAAAGAAAGCAGGATATGTAACAAAGTATTGAGATGAACTTTTTTTTATTTACCAAATACTTATTTTCCACCCCAAAAAATTTCCAGCAAAAAAATTCTTTCCAAATAGGACAATGTGATTTTCTGGATTTGTTTTCTCATTTTGTCTCTCATAGTTGAGGTCTACCTATGATGTCAATTACAGGCCTCTCATCTTTTTAAATGGGAGAACTTGCACAATTGGTGGCTGACTAAATACTTTTTTTCAACTATATATTAAACACGCATGTAAATTCACTCAGATGAAAAAAACACAATCGCAGGTTCCCTCCTGCCAACATCATATATAGAAACAGACTGTTTCTATAAATCCTTTATTTCTCCATTGTATCCTCCTTTAGTACTCCTATTATTTTCAATTTCTCTTATTAAATGTGTTTCATGTTTTTATGTTTAAAGGCTTTTTTTGTTGACTGTTCTTAGTGCCCTCAAATAATTTAAGAACAAGAGATTTGCCCCTGCTATCCTTCCTCTAGAAGGTTGTTGTTGGACTGTTAGGTCTCTATAGGTGCATTTTGTGTTTCATTATTTTGTATTGTTATTACTAGCCAAATGTGTTTTCAGATTGTCAGGAATTCCACCTAATCATACTCTATAATCAACGTCAAAAGTTTACATACATTTCATTAGTATTTGGTAGCATTGCCCTTAAACTGTATGACTTGGGTCAAACATTTTGGATATTGTTCCACAAGCCTCTCACAATAGTTGGTAATAATTTTGGCCCATTCCTCCTGACAGAACTGGTGTAACAAAGCCATGTTTGTAGGTCACCTTGCTCGCACCTGCGTTTTCAGATTCGCTCATAAATTTTCAATAGAATTGAGTTCAGGGTTTTGTGATGGTCACTCCAAAACTTGGTTCTCCTTAAGCCATTTTGTTCCCAGTTGCACATAATCTACTTTCCTCATGATGCCATCTATTTTGTGAAGTGCACCAGTCCCTCCTGCAGCAAAACAACCCCACAACATGATGCTGCCACCTCAGTGTTTTACAGTTGTGATGGTTTCATCAGACCACAGGACATGTCTCCAAACATATAGGTCTTTGTTCCTGTGTGCATTTGCAAGCATTAATCTGGCTTTTATATGTTTCTTCTTTATTAATACAGTACTCGTTTCACTGTGGATAATGACACAATCTTACTAGCTTCTACCAGCATCTTCACAGGGTATTTTGCTTTTGTTCTTGGGTTGAAATTCACATGTCGGACCAGAGCACGTTCATCTTTGAGACACAGAACCCGTCAGAGCGTTATGATGGCTGCACATTCCCATCTTGTTTGTACTTGCGTATAATTGTATAGTAGGCATAGTAATCCTAGGGTATGTAAACTTTTGACTTTGTAGAAGGTAATAACAATGCCTTAAAAATTTCTCTTTCATTATTCTGGCATTTGGCAAGTATAAATAATTTTTGTAATCCTAATTGACCTAAAACGGGTAAGGATTATTCTTATTTCATGTCAGATAGTGAGAAAATCATGCATATGTCTCTCTTTATATAGTGTATGTAAACTTCTTGTTTCAACTGTATATGCACACTCTTATTTGAAACAAAACTCTGTCACTGTCCTGCCTCCTTTAATACAACACCTCATAAGACTTTCCGCTCTCCCTTAGCAGTTGACTTTTGTGATCAGCTGTTAGCGCTGATACTCAGCTTAGTCTGGGACCTCTTTATAGGAAGCATGATGACTCAGGACAGTGATAATACAGCCTTCAGTCTCCTTTCTACACTGCAGAGTCGTTCCTCACACCACAAGTCTATCAGACTGACTGAGTAGAGCAGGCATGCTTGGTTATGTCAATCAGCCTAAGTAACTCACTGAGCATGTCCTAATACCTGTACTCTGCATTCCAGAACAAGTTTTTGCTGAGGAAGGATATTCTGCTGTAATGATTATCCCCTAGACAACAGACTTTTCTAACTAAAGGTACTTAGGCATTTTTTCATTATGACACATAGTATATTTTTCTTATTTTCCCAGATAACTCCTTTTAGGCTCCGTTCACACGGCTTATTTGCCGACGGATTGGCGCCGTATTCCGCGCCGGATTTGCGCTTCAATACGGCGCCAATCCGTCGGAGTCATTACGGTAATCCACTGCTCTCATAGAGAACAGTGGATTCCGTCGCTCCTCCCCGCTCGGCAAATCCGCCGCGGGGGGAGAAAGTGACATGCACGTTATTTACGGCGCGGACGCGCCGTAAACAATGCATTGTCTATGGGACCGGGAGCGGCGCCCCCGCCGCGCTCCGGCCCCGCCCCCGTCCCGCCCCTTATTCACGCCGGATTTGTGCGCTCAATACGGCGCACAAATCCGTCGGGAATAAGCCGTGTGAACACGGCCTAAGTGATAATAGAATTATCTCTTTGTTAAATTGTGATATTAAAAAGTGTTTCAAATTGTCGGCAGAACAAGGGTGCTTTCCCACAGTGCGTTTCTTTTTTTACGTGCAGTACTGGACAGAAATTACCCTAATTTTATTACCAGCAAGCTTCTTTTAGTTATCTGAACTGTTTGGAAAGGTGTTACAAGTGAGTGATCAATTACAGTATGTAGAATCCAAAATACTTCAAACACAATACATCACTGACTTATGACACCTTTCCAAACAGTTTAGATAGCGGAAAGGAGCTTGATGCTAATAAAAGCATTTTAATTGCTATGATTTACTGTAAGTGAACGAATGTACCAAAACTGCACTGTGTGAAAGCATCCTTAGGCCTTGTCCCCACTGCACGGGTTTTCCGCCCAGCGGTTTTTCAGACTGCCTGCGGCCCGAAAAACATAGAACATGTTCATTCTTCCATCCGGTTTTGGACAGAATATGAACATGTCTATGTGAAGGGGAGGGCTTTTCTCCGCTAATTGCGGAGAAAAGCCGTCCCCCCTGCGGCCGTGTGCACGGCGCGAAAACCATTCAAATAACGGTCGGATAAACCGACCGGTATTTGTCCTGTGCTGTGTAAACGGTCCCTTAACCCCTTACCGCTGGAGCCAGTTTTGGCCTCTCTGACAGAGGCCCATTTTTTAAATCTGGCATGTGTCACTGTATGTGAGAATAACTTTTTGACTCTTTAACATATCCATGTGATTCAGAGACTGTTTTCTCGTGACACATTGTGCTTTAAGATAGTAAGAAATTTTGGTCCAAAAAGAATCGTGAAAAATTTTGAAAAATTTACCATTTTCAAACTTCAAAAATTTCTGTGTAAGACAGATAGTTATTCCACTCAAAATAGCTTATAACTAGCAACAACCATATGTCTACTGTAGGTTGGCATCTTTTTTTAAATGTCTTTTTTTATTTACATCATTAGGGGGCTTAGAAATTTTGTAGTAATTTTCAAATTTTCAAGAAAATTTGCAATATACAGTTCTAACGTTATTTTTTATTGGCCTGTATGTTAGATACCCTCATAAATGACTTCATCTAAGAAACTACACCCCTTAAAGTATTCAAAACAGCATTTAGGAAGTTTATTAACCCATTAGGTGTTTCACAGGAATTAAAGCAAAGTGGAGGTGAAATTTCAAAATTTCACTTTTTTTGCGGATTTTCAATTTTTATTCGTTATTCAACACGGTATATGTCATCAGGGAAGTGCAACTTAATATTGATTCCCCAGACTGTGCCATTTTTAGAGAGATCCCATATGTGGGCCTAGTGCGCGATTTGGCTCAACCACAAGCCCCAGAATAGGAGGTGCACCTACCGGACTCTGGGGTCTCATTTTCATTACGATTTTATTTAGGCGCCATTTCAGGTTTGCAGACGCCCTAAGGTGTTAAAATTTAATAAACACCCCTAAAAAGACCCCATATTGGAAACTACACCCCTTAAAGAATACCGTATATACTCGAGTATACGCCGACCCGAGTATAAACCGAGGCACCTACTTTTGCCACAAAAACCGGGGAAGCTTATTGACTAGGGTGGAAAACGCAGCGGCTACTAGTTAATTTTAAAAATAAAAATAGATACCAATAAAATTACATAGGCAGTTTAATATCCCCCACAGGCAGATATAGGCTGGTATAGGCAGTTTAATGTCCCCTATAGGTAGGTTATAGGCAGGTATAGGCAGTTTAATGTCCCCCATAGGCAGGTTATAGGCAGGTATAGGTCGTTATATGCAGGTATAAGCAGCTATATGTCCCCATAGGCAGGTTATTGCCCCCATAGGCAGGTTATAGGCAGGTATAGGTCCCCCTAGGTAGGTTATAGGCAGGTATAGATCGTTATAGGCAGGTTTAGGTCCCCCTAGGCAGGCTATAGGCAGGTATGTCTCCCTAGGTAGGTTATAGCCAGGTATAGGTAGGTTATAGCCAGGTATAGGTCCTCCTAGGCAGGCTGTAAGCAGGTATAAGTCCCCTTAGGTAGGTTATAGGCAGGTATAGGTAGGTTATAGCCAGGTATAGGTAGGTTATAGCCAGGTATAGGTCTCCCTAGGCAGGTATACACACGTTTTTAAAACAAAAAATAACCACTTACCTGGCTCCCCGCTGCTCCGTCTCCCTCGCTGCTCAGCCTCCTCGCTGTCCGGTCTCCTGTGCGCTCTCCTTCATCTTCCCGGCACAGGCGGGTGATGTCATCAGGCCGCGCACGCAGCGTGATGACACACGCTGCCTGTGCCGAAAAACTCCAGACAGCCGTGAATCTGCGGCCGCCCGGAGTCCACTGCGGAGCAGGTAGCGCTCGCTCTCTGCTCGGCAGTGGTATCTCTTCCCCTGTGTGCGCTCCGAAGGAGTCGCATACAGGGGAAGAGATAGCCGACAGTGCAGGGGCCATTCAGCATTACTCGGCATTCAGCTATGTGCACTCCCTGAGGAGCCACATATTGCTGAAGCGTCCCTGTCGGCGCCCGGGCCATCGCAGCGCCCGAGTGCCGACAGTGACTCGAGTATAAGCCGAGGGGGGATTTTTCAGCACATTTTTTGTGCTGAAAATCTCGGCTTATACTCGAGTATATACGGTAAATCCAGGGGTGCAGTGAGTATATAGACCCCACAGGTGATTCACAATTTTTTTTTTTTTTAATGTTAAGCTGTGACAATTAATTTCCAATTTTTTTCCAACAAACTGCAATTTTAGCTGAAAATGTTTCATTTTTACAAGGAATCCTGTAAAAAAAAAAGCATCCCAAATTTTGTTAAGCAATTTCTTCCATGTTCGGCAATACCCTACATGTGGGTGTAAACTGCTGTTTGGGCGCATGGCAGGGGGGTACAAGGGAGGGAGGGCTATTTGGCTTTTGGAGCACAGATATTGGTGGGGCCATGTCGCATTTGCAAAACCCCCAAAGTACCAGAATCGGTGAAACCTTCCAGAAGTCGCCCCATTTTGGATTCAACACCTAGGGGTGTACTGTGCATTTTGGGCGCACAGGTGTTCCATAGTTTTTTTTCAGTATTGGGCTATGAAAATGGGGGGAAAAAAACGCAGTTCCGCCATTGTTTTTTGGGCTTCATTCTTACAATATTCGCCATACGTGATAAAAAACAGGATAACTTTACTATGTGGTCGGTAAAATTACAATGATATAAATTTTATATCTTTTTTTATGTTTTATTACTTTTACCCAATAGAAATATGTCTATAAAAAATTGCGTTTTTATGTTGTCCTATTCTGACAACCATAGATTTTTTATTTTTCTGTATACGGAGCTGATTATGGGCTTGTTTTTATTAGTACCATTATGGGGGGCATATGACACTTTGATCACTTTTTGTTAAGGTTTTTGTGAGGCATTTTGAACAAAATACAGCAATCCTAGTAGTATTTTTTTATTTTTATTTTTTACAGCGGTCACCGTGTGGTATAAATGACATTCTAGTTTTACTCAGCAGGTTGATACGATTACAGTGATACCAAATTTCAATATTTTTTTTCATGTTTTACCGCTTTTACACAATAAAAACACTTTTATTCAAAAAGGAAAACACGTTTTTGCATCGTCGCAGTCTGAGAGCCATAACTTTTTTATTTTTCGGTGTACGGAGCTGTGTTGGGTCTTGTTTTTTGCGGGATGACTTGACGTTTTTATTGGTATCATTTTTTTGGTGACGAGACTTTTTGATCAGTTTTAAAACTGTTTTTTGGAAGGCAGGGTGACTGCAATCCTAGGAGTGTTTTTATATATATATATATATATATATATATATATATATATGTTTATATATATATATATATATATATATATATATAAAATGTGTATATGTATATATACAGTTGAATCCAGAAGTTTATATACACTATGTAAAAATGCAGACATGCATGTATTTCTCACTATGTGACATGAAATCAGAATAAACCTTATCCGTTTTTAGGTTGATCAGAAATTTCCGATCACGCGATATTTGAGGTGACAATCTGCAGATAATCTATTACTATCGCGTAATTTTCTACGCTTCCTGTCATTTTGGTGGCCAGCAAATCAGCTTAGAGCATAGAGCAGGGTGAGCTGGGTGTGCGACGTCATGACTGTGATGTGTATGGTTGTCATTGGCTGGAAAAATCACATGACCTCGTTTTGCATAGAACAGCGTTTCCTGTTCAGTATCAGTGTTTCAGTGACTCTCACTACAGCAGGACGTGTGCTAGGTCTCTCAATACAGGTCAGCTCAGAGACACAGTTCTTCTCTTTATTCATACAGACAACTATGCTTTTTTTTACCACTTTTTGGCCAGCACACCTCGCACCTGAGGTGAAATTGTACCTTTTATTTTGTGCATCCCAGTTTTTTTCAAAGAGCCACCTTGTACTTACATTAGGATACAGAAATTTTCTAGTAACTGCTGGTGTATTTCATTGGTGCAAAAACCACCTTTTCTTATCCGTATAAATTTTAAATAGCTGTTTTTCACTTTGGTGCAGCCCAGTTTTGTTCAAAGAGCCACCTTGTACTTACATTAGGATACAGAAATTTTCTAGTAACTGCTGGTGTATTTCATTGGTGCAAAAACCACCTTTTCTTATCCGTATAAATTTTAAATAGCTGTTTTTCACTTTGGTGCAGCCCAGTTTTGTTCAAAGAGCCACCTTGTACTTACATTAGGATACATATATAGAAAATCCACAGCACTCCTTTCGTAATTTTACAGATGAAAGGAATTTATTTTTTCACATGATATATTTTAACAAAGTTTGTCATCAGCTCTCCATAGTAATGCAAAATGCATACAAGAACAGTAGATATGCCCTCTGCGTGGTCCGACATTTCGGCCCAAAGGCCTTCCTCAGGGACCTGTGTGTGGAACGTGATATCCCATGAATCATGTGTATATAAAAATAAGTATAGTCGAAGAGTGAAAATTCTAAAGAGAGCAGAGACAAACGATTAAAGACAAGAAATAAAGGGGGGGGGAGACAAGAAAATATAGCTAAAAGAAAGACAGAAAATCAAAAGTGGAAAGGAATTGGGAAGGAGACAGAAAAAGAAAAGAAAAGAAAAAATTGAAGTAAGAAGAAGAGAGTGAGAGGAAAAGAAAAGGAAATAAGAGAGCACACTAGATAAGTAAATGGAGAAAAAAAATAAAAATGAATATAAAAATAATAATAATGATAAATTAATAAAAGTGGTAGTAGGTGTCTAAAGTTGAAAAATAAGGATGAGATAGAAATGAAAACAAGGTAAATGAATAACTAAGGAGAATGAGTGATGGTGAAACGGTGAAGCGAAAATGTATAAGTTAAGTGGTATCAATGAGAGGAACAGAAGGAAAAAAAATCTATTAAAGCCACAGAAGAGTACAAAGAAGCCACAGAAAGGAGCCAGGAATAAAGCAGTGTAAAATAATAATACAACGGAGCCACAGAAAAGTGTCAGAAATAAAACCGTGTCAAATGAAGAAGTGGTGTAACAATAAGGAAAACACAATAGTAAAAGACCCCAGCTCAGAACAGATCAGGCAGACTAAAAGATCTGATGGACAGAAAGAAACCTATAAGGTAACAATGCAAGACAGATACCGGTCAGACTGAAAGGAGAATAATTACCTGCAGGGCGGGCGGCAAGGCAAGCGAAGGAGGAGAGCGTACACCTGGTGCGGGAGGCGCCTACTAATGAAGCTCCGGGAACCGAAAGTCATCACAGTGAGCGCCATCCCACCGGAGGACGTCAGACAGTATGAGTGAATCGCAAATGGAACGCATGTCCGGAGCGGCGCATGCGCTGTGGATGTGTAAGGATCGCAAGTGAAAGCCGGTAGTAAAAGAAGAATAAGAAGAAGTAACAGAGAGCGGAGAGCCTAGAGAAGTAGGAGAAGATGGAAAGTAGTAAACTATAAGGTGAGGGGAGATGACAATCTAGAAGTAAAGAGAAAAGACAAGAAATTAAAGGAATAAATCTAAAGAGGAAATATATGAAACCAAAGAAAGAAAGAAGAGGATATGGGGAATTATTACCACCAATGGACCAAAGACATGGGTCATCTTTTCTGAAAAAAATAAATATATATCAATACATGCATATGATGGTACAAGATATACAATAAATATAAAGCATAATATAACCAAGAGGTTAGATTAATGCAAATATAGTGAAGGTCACAAATGCAAAAAAAGAAAGATAAAGGAACATAACAAAGAAAACAGGGTCACAGGACCCCGGGAGGCAATGTTAAATAAATTATCTCACAGAGACAATGTTGTAGAAACATGTGATATCAATAAATGTCAATTAATATCCATCAATGACATAAATGAATGAAAGCGCGGTCATCAAATTACAGATAAAGAACCAATCATGAATAGGACCTATCAAATTCCCTGTTAAGACCTAAAGGCTGTAGTGTCTGGAGAGTATAGATCCAAAAGGATTCCCTCCGTTTTAGGAGAGCAATATGATAGCCCCCCCACCCTGCGGAGGCGCTGGACTTGTTCCAAGACTTGGAACCGTAATTGTGTGATATTATGATTATGAGCATGAAAGTGGACTGGGATGGGTAAAAGTAATTCGTGTCGTCGGATGGTGGACTTGTGTTGTGAAATTCGGTCTTTGATACGACGACCAGTCTCGCCCACGTAGGCTAAGCCACATGGGCATTTAATGACCTAGACAACAAAATTCGAGTCACAAGTAAAGAAACCCTTAATGGGGTATTTGTGTCCTGTTCGGGGGTGTGTGACAAATTCTCCCTTGGTGACCGAGGAGCACTGTGCACAGTTAAGGCATGGAAAGGTACCTTTCTTTTGAGTCTGTTAGAATGTTTGCCTAGGGATTTTGCTGAGACTACCAATTTCTGCTTTTACCAACAGGTCTTTGAGATTCCGATCTCTTTTGTAACTCTGAATGGGAGGAGTTTGGAATTCCTCTATAGAAGGATAAGCCTTTTGTAGAATGGACCAGTGTTTCCTAATTGTTTGAGTCACCCTATTGTTGAAGGGATGATACTTTAGAATGCATGGAATCCGTTTAGAAACGGTGTTTACTGTGGGAGTCGTCTGTGAGGGAGTGAACTTCAAAGTGGTATCGGGATAGCCCCTCCTCTGGAACTTAGAAGCCATTTCTGTAAGGCGTGTATTACGTGTTTCAGGGTCATCGACAATGCGATTGATACGGCTAAATTGTGATTTCGGAAGTGATTTTTTGGGTGTTTGGAGGATGGTTGCTGGTAAAATGTAAAAGGCTATTGCGGTCCGTGGGGTTTAGTGTACAAGTCAAAATGTATATTGCCTGTCTGGTCTTTGATAACCAAAGTGTCAAGAAAAGGCATACTATCGGTGTTTGAATGCATGGTGAATTGTAATTCAGGATAGATGCTATTGAGGAATTGGTGGAAATCAGTAAGAGAATCCTGATCGCCAAGCCAAACACAGGCAGTATTATCTATATATCTATACCAGGCCAGAGCATATTTGTAGAAAAGGTTATGTGGATAGATGAAGTTTTCCTCAAATGTGGCCATATAAATGTTAGCATAGGGTGGCACTACATTAGACCCCATGGCGGTGCCTTGCAATTGTAAGTAAAATGTATCCCCAAAGAGAAAATGGTTATTGGTTAGGATGGTAGATAAAAGATCGAGACAAAAATTGCGGACATCTGTGTCAAAATGGTGGTTTTGTAAAAAATGAATCAACGGCCGCAATGCCCTTTTCATGGGGTATGGATGTGTAAAGACTGGATACATACCATGTTACTAGGATGCTAGAGGCTGGTATGGGAGAAATGTATTTCATTTATTGAAGAACTTGTGTGGTTTCGAGTAGGAAGGAACGTGTGGTTTTGACCAAAGGGGTCAAAATCTTTTCCAGTAATATGGCTAATGGTAACAACAATGAATCAGTAGATGCTACTATAGGGTGTCCGGGTGGTTTGTGAAGGTGTTTGTGTATCTTTGGTAAGATATAAAAGACAGGAGTAGTCGGATGAGTGTTAGTAAGAAATTGTTTCGTCTTTAGATCTATTATCCCCAAGGCTAAGTATTTGTCAAGGGTGTTTTGAATCAAGTTAGTCAGTCTAGTGGTAGGGTCAGAGTCAAGAGGACATTAAGTATTGTTATCGTTTAATTGTATGAGGATTTCCTCAATATAGTCAGTCTTGTTCATAACCACTAGGGCTCCCCCCTTGTCAGCGGGTTTGATAATAATATCTTTGTTATCTTGCAAACTTGTAATGGCCCTTCTCTCAATGATGGTCAAATTTGGGTGATACTTTAATTTACTCTCATTTACATCTTTCAAGAATTTATCTATATCACTTTGAACAAGCGAAATAAATGTTTCTACAGGATGATATCGTGGTGGAGGGTTATAATTACTCTTGACCCTTAGGCCCAGGTTTTTGATGGAGAAGATAGGAACCGAAGTAGTTGGTTCCAAAGGAATGGATGGTACACAAGAGAAATGGGTTTTAAGTCTTAAGGTACGGTAAAATTGATGCAGATCCTCATCCAGGACAAATGCATCAAAATTTTGAGTAGGGCAGAAAGATAGGCCCTTGTTCAGAACTGCCATTTCTGCTGGTTGTAACGTGTAGGATGAAATGTTGACCATGATAGAAGGACTCGCCTGCGATCTGGTGCGCGGGGGAGGGGGGGGAGGGGTGGAGGCATATTGCTCTCCTAAAACGGAGGGAATCCTTTTGGATCTATACTCTCCATACACTAGAAGATAACCAAGTGCCAGCATGCCACAGCTGCACATGAGATACAGGACGTTAGGTGAAATCTTCTAAAAAACACGGCACAGACAGCAAAACAAATGTTAAAGCTGTTGTCTGTACTATCCAAAACGGAAAAAAAAATTTGGGGCTGGAATTACATTTAATAAATATACCTGTGCCGACTTACATACAATTTCAACTTAAGAACAAACCTACAGTCCCTATCCCGTTTGTAACCCCGGGACTGTCTGTATTTCCTCTTTAGATTTCTTCCTTTAATTTCCTGTCTTTTCTCTTTACTTCTATATTGTCATCTCCCCTCACCTTATAGTTTACTACTTTCCATCTTCTCCTACTTCTCTAGGCTCTCCGCTCACTGTTACTTCTTCTTATTCTTCTTTTACTACCTGCTTTCACTTGTGATACTTACACATCCAGAGCGCATGCGCCGCTCCGGACATGCGTTCCATTTGCGGTTCACTCATACTGTCTGACGTCTTCCGGTGGTACGGCGCTCACTGTGATGACTTCGGGTTCCCGGAGCTTCATTAGTAGGCGCCTCCCGCACCGGGTGTACGCTCTCCTCCTTCGCTTGCCTTGCCGCCCGCCCTGAAGGTAATTTATTCTCCTTTCAGTCTACAGGTATCTTTCTTGCATCGTTACCATATAGGTTTCTTTCTGTCCATCAGATCTTTTAGTCTGCCTGATCTGTTCTGAGCTGGGTTCTTTTACTATTGTGTTTTCCTTATTGTTACACCACTTCTTCATTTGACACGGTTTTATTTCTGACACTTTTCTGTGGCTCCGTTGTATTATTATTTTACACTGCTTTATTCCTGGCTCCTTTCTGTGGCTTCTTTGTACTCTTCTGTGGCTTTAATAGATTTTTTTTCCTTCTGTTCCTCTCATTGATACCACTTAACTTATACATTTTCGCTTCACCGTTTCACCATCACTCCTTCTCCTTAGTTATTCATTTACCTTGTTTTCATTTCTATCTCATCCTTATTTTTTTAACTTTTTGACACCTACTACCACTTTTATTAATTTATCATTATTATTTTTTTTATTCATTTTTTTTTTTTTTCCCCCATTTATTTATCTAGTGTGCCTCTCTTAATTTTCCTTTCTTCTCCTCTCACTCTCTTCTTCTTACTTCAATTTTTTTCTTTTTTTTTTCTTTTTCTGTCTCCTTCCCCAAATTTCCTTTTCCCCTTTTTGATTTTCTGTCTTTCTTTTAGCTATATTTTCTTGTCTCCCCCCCCTTTATTTCTTGTCTTTAATCGTTTGTCTCTGCTCTCTTTAGAATTTTCACTCTTCGACTATACTTATTTTTATATACACATGATTCATGGGAAATCACGTTCCCACACACAGCCTGAGAAGCTTTGGGCCAAATGTCGGGCCACGCAGAGGGATATCACTTTTCTTGTATGCATTTTGCATTTCATGGAGAGCTGATACAAACTTTTTTTAAAATATACATTTAAAAAAAA
>JAODAL010074124.1:0-14488 GCA_025379985.1 Phyllomedusa bahiana
ATGGTTTTAACGGTATAAAACCCAGACGACCATTGAAATGTTTCATTATTTGTCCCCACACGACAAACTCCGCTCTACTGCACTTGTTGTAAATTAGCCATAGGGGATCTCTACTATTCTAGCCCCACAGCAGTATCTATCTCTCCCCAAACAGAGATCCTGTGTTATGAATATGCTATGTATGTATACAGCAATCCATGGCCTTCATTAAGCTGTGGTGGGCGAAAACCTTTGGGAACCAAAACGGCCAACAAGATGTACCCAGACTGAATTTGTCTCTTTTTTTTGGCCACATCAGTCACAAATTCAGGGGCCCATATTTGAGATGTGTTTAACTAAAGGGGTTGTCCAGATTAGAAAAACATATCAGTTTTCGACCAAAAGAGCCCACAAAACCGCTGCAGAGGCCGAGCGCAGTATTGCAAGCCATTAACTTCAACAGAGCACACAGTGGAACACGTAACCCAGCGCTGGTTTTGGAAGAAATGTGCTATGTTTTCCTATCCCCTTTAACTTATAAAAGCACAGACGACCTATTGTAACATCATCATTATGCGTGCCACACGACAAAACTCAGCTCTACTGCACTTTTTTGTCAATTAGCTATAGGGGATCTCTACTTTTTAGCATAAGTCAGGGCAGTTTCTAATATCTCCACCAAACAGAGATCCTGTACTGTGAATATGCTCTGTCAGTATATGTAATACACCAGTCCCCAAACCTTCATCCAGCGGTGGCCTTCAAAAACTTAGGAGACCTGAAATCCCAACAAGATGTAGCAGAGATGAGTTTGTCACTTACTTTTTTTTTAATATCTATGTCTCCCCCAATTAAGTTTATGGCTGTGCTGATTTTGTGTGTCTATAAAATATGTGCACATATGTATACTATTAAAGATAGATTTTGGGAGCGATAGATTTTATCGATATGGGATAGAAAAGATAGAATAGATAGATAGAATAGATAGATAATAATATGAGATAGATAATAGATAGATATGAGATAGATAGATAGATAGATAATGAGATGATAGATATGGGATAGATAGATAGATAATGAGATAAATAGATGATAGATAGATATGAATAGTTTGATAGATAATAGATAGATTAGATTTGATAGATGATAGATAGAAGGCATGGATAGATAGATAGATAGATAGATGATAAATTATTTGATAGAAGATAATAGATTTAAAAGATAGATAGATAATAAAGACAGAATGAGATAGATAATAGATAGATAGATTGAGATAGATAGATAGAGGATAGATATGAGAATAGATAGATATGAGATAGATAATATGAAAATAGATAGATATGAGAAAGATAGAATGAAATAGATAGATAGATAAATAGATTAGGGATAGATAGATAGATAGATGGGTAGAGATAGATAGAAAGATTGAAAATAGATAGATAGATAGAAAGAAAGATAGATAGATAGAGAGATAGATAGAAAGATATGAGATAGATAGAGATATATAGATGATAGAATAGATAGATAGTAGATAGATAGATAGTATGGATGGATAGATAGATATGAGATAGATAGATAGATAGATAGATAGAGGCATGGATAGATAGATAGATAGATAGATATGAGATAGATAGATGATAATATAAGATAGATAGATAGATAGATAGATAGATAGATAGATAGATAGATAGATAGATAGATAGATTTTCAGTCCAAGGCTTTCATTCAGCTGCGGCCTCCAAAAACTTAAGGGACCCAAGTCTCAAGATCCAATAAAAATGATTCCAAAAACCCAAAAGCACAGACCCCTTTGCAATCACCTCCCAATCTTCCATAGCGACTGGTGACACGAGCTGCAGCCCTATCACAAAAATCATTTACTGTGCTGCCACCAAGAAAACACCAACAAGATGTACAGAGCGAGCGGCTCCTTCCCCACAACTCTCTCTAACGTAGTCTCCACTAGATCCGCACAGAGAGAGGCAAAAGAGTTAAATGACAAACGCGGCTCTGCTACATGGACAAAGCTAAAATCCCCCAAACGTCTCCCTTCGTAGACGGCCGGATGGATAGACTCTAGCAGCCAAGAGCCGAGGCAGCAACCACCTGTAATAGCAGTAAGTGCTGCGAGCGGCGGGGGCAGACATTTTCCTGCAGAGGCAGAAGACGAGCCCGGGAGGTGGCGAGTCCTTACCTTGACATTAGTCCTGAGTGCACAGTAACAGGCAAAGAACATGGCAAGGAAGCAGGAACATATGGAGCAGAGCTCAGCTGTCGCCGGCAGCTCGGAGCATGGAGGCAGGATCCTCAGGACGTCGTCGTACAGGGGAAGCCTCCCGATCGCTGTCACTTACAAATTGCATTGATCTCTCGCTTTCCTGACTTAAAAAAAATAAAAAATTCCGAGAGCGACGTCTTCAAGGCACTGAATGGCAGCGGCGAGTCTCCCGCCAGCCCCCGACTGCTCAATGAGCTCCGGAGAATTCAATTAGCAAAACTTACAGACGAGTCGCAGATGATTTTTGAAGATTTTTGAAGAGGGGGGGGGGGGGGGGGGTGCTGAAGCAAATCATGAAGGAGCCCAAAAAATTACAATGTTCCCCAATCGGTCAAGGGGGAAACCTTCTCACTAAGTGAATTAATGGAGGAATGAAACCAGCTTCCCATATTTTTCCTCTCTTCAGTCTGAAGACACTAGAAGGCTTTTTTATTTTTTATTTATTTTTTTTTAAATACTCTTCGCTGCTCTTAAAGTGGCAGTGCACACAAAACAAGAAGTTTGAATCCTGCTCGCCATGACATACTAGGAGCAAGTTAGAGTAGGTTCCCACCTGAATTGAGGTCGCCTTGCTGATTGGGAGGTAACGTTAGAGTAGGTTCCCACCTGTATTGAGGTTCCCTTGCTGATTGGGAGGTAACGTTAGAGTAGGATCCCACCTGTATTGAGGTTCCCCTTGCTGATTGGGGGTAACGTTAGAGTAGTTCTCACTTGTATTGAGGTCCCTTGCTGAAATTTGGGAGGTAACGTTAGAGTAGGATCCCACCTGTAAATTTAGGTCCCCTTGCGATTGGGAGGTAACGTTTGAGTAGGTTCCCACCTGTATTGAGGTCCTCTGCTGATTGGGAAGGTTAACGTTAGAGTAGGTTCCCACCGGTATTGAGGTCCTCTTGCTGATTGGGTGTTAATGTTAGTGTAGTTTCGCACCTGTATTGAGGTCCCCTTGCTGATTGGGAGGTAACGTTAGAGTAGGTTACCACCTGTATTGGAGGTCCCCTTGCTGATTTGGAGGTAACGTTAGAAGTAGGTTTTCCCCAGTGTATTGAAAGGGGTTCCCTTGCTGATTGGGGAGGTAACGATTGAGTAAAGGGTTACCACCTGTATTGAGGTCCCGTTGCTGATTGGGAGGGTGGGCTTAACACTTTAACACAAAAAAAATTAAAATATTACTCTTAATTTTTCTCCTCCTCGCCTTCCAAAAGCCATAACGTTTTTATGGCTTTGAGGGCTTTTTTTTTTGCGGGACAAGATGTACTTTCCAGTGGTATTATTCACTGTACTATAGAATATACTGGGGAATGGCAAAGAAATTCTAAGTGGGGCAAAATGTGAAAAAAAACGTACTTGCGCCATGTTTGCGGGAGTTTTATTTTTGCAGCATTCGATCTTCAGTAAAATTGATGAGCTCTCTGTATTCTACTGGTTGATACGCAACCTCCAATACCAAACATGTACAGTTTCCGTTATGTTTTGGTGTCGTAAAAAAAATTCCAAACATTTTTTATATTTGAAATTTGAACCGCGGCGCCATTTTGTGCGATCATTAACTTTTTTGTACTAACACCTATGGACGTTAGTGAGGCGGCATTTTTTTTGCGGGCTGAAGCGTACTTTTTACTGCTAGCAGTTTGGAATGCATGCAACTTTTTTGATCACTTTGATTCCAATTTTTACAGGATGTGAAATGACCCCCCCCCCCCCCCCAAAAACGCAATTTTGGCTTTTGAAATTTTTTTCTTCTACGGTGTTCAGCGTACAAGATAAATGATGTTATATTTTTATAGATCGGACTTTTTCGGACGCGGCGATATCAAATATGTGTAACTTTTTTATTATTTAATTGTTTTTATTTGTAAAATGGAGAAAGGGGGTGATTTGAACTTTTAATACTTTTTTTTTTTACACTTTAAATCTTTATTTATTTATTTTTTTACTTTAACATTGAGGCCACCTATGGTGCTTGACCACTAGGGGGCACGATCGTTAATACAGCCTAATCCATTGCATAGACAATGCATTAGACTGTACCAAGATGGCGGTTTCCCCACTTCCTGCCTATGGTCGGAAGTGGGGCAAATGAGGACATAGCAGCGATGTTAGCCCATCGGGACTCGGCGATCTTATCGCTGATGTCCCGATCGGACTGCAGAATGGTGCGCGGGAACGTTTTTCATTCATTTAGACGCTGTGGCCATCTTTGCCGCGGCGTCTAAAGGGTTAAAACAGCGCGGGCGACTCCGCCCACCCCCCCCTCCCCACCCCCGTACTGTAACCGCCGGGTGTTATCTGCAATTAGCTGCTAACACCCGGCGGCTGTGTAACGCGCTGCGATCCTGTTACACATCTCCTTAACACCACCAGGACGTACCCATACATCAGGGTGAGTTAAGGGGTAAAGCAGTTTTGATCAAAAATGTGAAGAACCTCAATATTTTTCATATATCCTGAGTAGCAGAAATGCTTTTTCAAAAATTCCGAAGTGCCTTTTGATAGTTTTTTAGTGCTATATATGTGCTACTGTATATTGGATTGTGTTTGTTTGTTACTGCCACACCAGTGTGCACCTATGCTCATTTTTTTCAAAAAAGTTTTTGGGATGTACGGAACCAAATATTGTTTCTAGACTGTGTGCATGGAAGTGGCTGCCCCCTTTTTGTTTTTTTGCACTCCACCCACCTGCACAGGCTTTTAAATCAATGCAGAGTAGCTTGTAGCTGGAACCTTCTCTCCCTGAAGTGTGAGGTCTGAACAGGGAACAAGAAGGTGACGTTTAAAATAGGGTTCCCACCTGTATTGAGGTTTCCCCTTCTGATTTGGGGGGTAATGTTAGAGTAGGTTCCCACCTGTTAGGGCCCCTGCTGATTGGGGGGAATGTTTGTGTAGGTTAGTGTAGGTTAATGTAGGTTCTCATTTTATTTTAGGCCCCTTGCTGATGAGTGTAAGTTAGTGAAGGTTAGTGTAGGTTAGTGTAGGTTCTCACTTGTATTGAGGTCCCCTTGCTGATTGGGAGGTCACGTTAGAGTAGGTTCCCACCTGTATTGAGGTCCCCTGGCTGATTGGGTGGTAAGGTTAGTGTAGGTTAGTGTAGGTTAGTGTAGGTTCTCACTTATATTGAGGTCCCCTTGCTGATTGGGTGGTAATGTTAGTGTAGGTTCCCACCTGTATTGAGGTCCCCTTGCTGATTGGAAGGTGGGCTTAAGCAGTTTTGATCAAAAATGTGAACTAAGAACCTCAAAAAATTTTCATATATCCTGAGTAGAAGAAATGCTTTTCCAAACATTCCTATGTGCCTTTTGACCGTTTTTTAGGGTTAGTAATGTGCTGCTGATTTTGGAATTTGTATGTATATTACTGCCGCACCAGTGTGTGCACCTATGCTCATTTTTTTCAAAAAAACATTTTCGGATGTGCAAACCAAATATCGTTTCTATCCTATGAGCACGGACGGCAGGCGGTGTAATTTCTGCCCATGTTGGGAATCTATTCCCCCAAAGATTTTGAAAACGCTGGAGAAACTTTTTTTGGTATAAGGCATCAGAGGAAGATGGATTCTGAGAAATATACTAGTGCATCTCCAAAAATTTTAATATTATTGAAAATTGAAGTGGTTCTCCATCTTTTTATTTGTTATAGGGCTCACAGATGTATTCGATTAAACCTTGTCATTCATACTGCAATGAGTCCATACAATATATGGGTTTCTCTACTTGACTTAAATTATTGATATCCATGATCTTGTCAGTGATATTCTAAGTTTTTTAGATGCACTGGTAGCCTACAAAAAAATATTTGTTCCGAAAATATTTAAACACGCACAATCTTCTGTCCGGTTTTTGTATGGAAGGTGTTGCTTTAACCAGTTCCCGACTGGACCTGCTTCTACCGTCCTTCCTGACCACATGATGGTTCGCACACTAAGAGGGTTTATTGGGCGGATTTCAAATCCGCAAACCATCTGAAAACCGACAAGAAACCATCCCCATACACTTTAAGGGAGCGTCCCCACGGCACTGGTTTTCAGTCGGATTTACAGGCGGTTTTCGGATTTGTAAAGCGACTGTCAACCTTTTACGTTGACTTAAATAGAAAATCCGTGCAGCAGTCCCCACTGCACGGATTTTAAACCAGACGATTTTTTTTACACCGCTGGCGTAATGAAAAACTTAGAACATGTTCATTCTTCCGTCCGGTTTTTGGGCAGAAGATGTGCAGTTCAGTGGTTGAGGGGGACGAGGAATCCACAAACCAGAACAGACAGAACCGTCCCTCTCACCCATTGTGAAGGGGGGCGGCTTGAATCT
Organism: Phyllomedusa bahiana; assembly: GCA_025379985.1. Lineage (NCBI taxonomy): Eukaryota > Metazoa > Chordata > Amphibia > Anura > Hylidae > Phyllomedusa > Phyllomedusa bahiana. Next base: position 6,559 of record JAODAL010074124.1, read on the forward strand.
GCAATCGGCGGAAAAAAGCAGTTACCTTACGTGAAAAAAAAAAAGACAAAATACCGGTCGGAAAACCTAACTGGTATTTTGTCAGTGCCGTGGGAACATAGCCTAAGAGTTCTGATACAATAAGTGACAGTTTTGGGGTATATTCACATGGCGCGTTTACTCCGTGTTTGCATACGTTTTTAGATACGTGTTTGGGACCCAAACCCGCATCTAACAATGAGCAGTATGATTGCTCGCAATGTAAAACATGTATCACTGTTCAGACGAGTGATCCCCGATGCGTCTCATTGCATCTTTCGGATCCGTTCTAAGAATTGTCATGTGAATTCTTGATCCGAAAGACGCAGCAGGAGCCCTATAATAAACTATAGGGTGCGATCCTGCTGCAGCCAAGCACTCAGCTGCGTGTTGGATGTGATTGACACAGCGCTTTTGAATGTGTTTTTGAGATCCAACACGCCGTGTGAACGCAGCCTAATAGAAAACCTGTTCAGTAATCTACACTGAATTGATTTTCGCCGGCGTTCCGAAAAATTTTGAACATGCACAATCTTGTGTCCGGTTTTTGGATGGAAGGTGTGCAATCCAATGGTTGAGAGGGACGGGTGAATCTGCAAACTGCGGACAGAACCGTCCCCCAAAATCATTGAAAAGACGACAAAATATCATCCGGATTCTTAATCAGAATCCGACCGGCATTTTACATATGCTATGTCGCTGTGTCCACACAGCAGTATGAAGATACCGGCCGCATTCTGATTAAAGAATCCAGCCGGTATTGTGTCGTCTTTTCAATGGTTTTGGAGGACCGTTCTGTCTGCGGTTTGTGGATTCGCCCGTCCCCCTCAACCATTGACATGCACATCTTCTGCCTGAAAACCGGGCAGAAGAATGAACATGCAGTCCTTTTAGAAAAAGATCCAGCATCCACAATAGACGATGTCGGTGCAGCTTATTTAAAAAATATATGCTTTTATTTCTTCATTTTAAAAAGGAAATTACATCCATTCCATAAAGTGCATAATAGGATGCATGGATAGGAACATGCTCCAAGTTTTTTTGGATCGCCGGCGGTGTCACAAACTGTATGTAAAAGGTTAACAGTCGGTTAAATCCGACTGAAGTCCCTGCCGTGTAGATGGGCCCTAACATTTCCTGTTGGATTTTCGGAGGGTCTAGTATTTTGAAACCGCTGAAAATCCAAGGGAAAAATGTCCACATTGACTTTAATACATAAAATTACCTGTAGTCTACACAGATAGTTGTTTTTTTTTTTTTTTCCTTCTGCTAGTTTTTCGGCGCTGGGTTTTTGGACGGTTCTGCTGAAAAACTATACAGGTGTTTATACAAGGTATATGAATTTTGCATACATTGAAAACTGCCCCAAAAAACTGACCAAAAACCTCAACGAAAAACCAAAAACCACCCCAAAAACTGGTCGGAAACCCAGCTGCTTTTGGACAAAATACTCAGGGTTTTTTTTGTTTTTTTTAGCAAGTTTGTTTTATTCTATGCTGTGTAGACCTAGGCTAAGGGTATGTTCACACGGGGTAATTTCGGCACGCATTTCACTGCATAGTTGCGCGCCGAAATTACGGTAATCCATAGTTCTCATAGAGAACTATGGATTACGCCTCCTCTCCCCGCTTAGTTATTCTATTAATATTTCTGCCTTTTTTCCAAAGGGACTAATATATTCGTTTATTAATCTTTTATTGTTTTGGTGGGATTTTTATCATTGCGATTTTTGTTAATCCCGCAGCAAACAAAATGGAATAAAAGGCGATCAAAAACTCATATAAACGCCAAAGTGGGGCCAATTAAAACATCAGTTAATCCAGCAAAAAAAGCTCTGTATACGTAAAAATAAAAAATGTATGGCTATCACAATTGAGTGATGCATAAATACTGTTTTACACAATAACACTTTTTTTGTTAAAGCGCTTCAACATTAAAAAAAAAAGCTCTATAAATTAGGTATCACTGTATTCATCTCGACCCAGGTAGTAAAACTAACTTGTCATGTATACTGCACGGTGAGCCCTAGTAAACTACTAGGATTGCAGTCATTTCTTCATCCTGGCTTCCAAAAGACGGATTTAAAAGCAATCAAAAATCCTTGTCCCCGCAAAAATGATACTAAAAAAAACGTCAACTCGTCCCGCAAAAAACAAGCCCGTACACAAAAAAATAAAAAAAAGTTATGGCTCTTAGACTGTGGAGATGCAACAAACGTGTTTTCCTTTTTGAATAAAAGTGTTTTTATTGTGTAAAAGCAGTAAAACATAAAAAAAACATACAAGTTGGGTATCGCTGTAATCGTATTGATCTGCTGAGTAAAGCTGGGATGACATATACAGCACACGGTGACATCTGTAAAGAATAAAAATAAAAAACCCTACCAGGATTGCTGTATTTTGTTCAAAACACCTCACAAAACCTTAATATAAAGTGACAAAAGCATCATATGAACCCCATAATGGTACCAATAAAAACGTCAACTCATCCCATAAAAAACAAGCCAATAATCAGCTCCATATACAGAAAAATAAAAAAGTTCTGGCTGGCAGAATAGGGCAACATAAAAATGTAATTTTTTATGAACACATTTCTATTATGTACAAGTCATAAAAATAAAACAACTATATAAAATGTATATCATTGTAATTGTACCAACCCTCATAGTAAAGTTATCCTGTCATTTATCCCATACTGTGAACGCTGTAAATAAAGCCCAAAAAACAATGACAGAACTGCGTTTCTCCCCACCCCCATTTTCATGGCCCAACGCTAAATAAAACTATGGAACACCCGTGCGCCCAAAATGCACAATCCACCCCGAGATGAGATCCATGAGACATGGCCCCCATCAAATTCTGCATTCCAAAAGCCAAATAGCGCTCCCTCCCTAGTACACCTTGCCATTCACCCAAACAACAGTTTACACCCACATGTAGGGTATTGCCGAACTTGTAAGAAATTGCGTATAAAAATTTCGGGTGCTTTTTTTCCCATGATTCCTTGTAAAAATTAAACATTTTCAGCTAAAATTGCCGATTGTTTGAAAAAAATATTTTTTTTCATTTTCACAGCTAAAAATTTTTTGTGAAACACCTATGGCTTCGATATACTCACTGCACCCCTGGATATATTCCTTAAAGGGTGTAGTTACCAATTTGGAGGTATTGTTTAACTTTTTAGAGGTGTTTATGAACCCCTTACCGACATTGCCATACTCATACGGCAATGTCGGGTAGGGGTTCCCGCAAATTGCCGTATGAGTACGACAAGCAGGTCTTGCGCGCTCACAAGCGGAACGCGCAAGATCGCGGCATGAAACCAGCGGTATATTACCGCTGGCATCATGTCGCATCCCCCACGGCCGGAGTGAGCTCCTGCCGCCCGAGATCCGGCACAGTAATGGCGCTGAGCGCCGCTACTGAGTCTCCTACCAGACAGCCCGGATGATGAATGACAGCATCCGGGTTGTCTGGTGACGTCACGATGCCCACCATGCATTGTGGGCAGCGTGACAGACAGTTGCCATGGAGACCAGCATACAGCTATAAGCTGTATGCTGATCTCCTATTGCATGAATGATCTGACGATCGTTCATGCAATTCCCCCCTGGGGATAAGTGTAAACATTGTGAAAAAGTTAAAAAAAAAGTATAAAAAAGTAAACCACAATCACAAAAAATAAAATAAAAACACGTACATCGCCCATTTCCCCTTTACAAACGCCAATCGCCCCAAAAAAGATCAAAAATAAATAAAGTACCCATATTTGGTATCGCCGCATGCGTAGCGACCCACCCTATAAATCTGTCATGTTAATTAACCCGTACGGTGAACGCCGTAAAAAAACAAAAAACAAAAAACAGTCACAGAATAGCGATTTTTTGTACATCCTGCAGCACATAAAATGGAATAAAAAGCGATCAAAAACTAATATAAATGCCAAAATTGTACCAATTAAAATGTCAGTTCATCCCGAAAAAAAAAAAGTCCTTACACAGCTCTGTATACGGAAAAATTAAAAAGTTCTGGCTATTAGAAGATAGCGATGCAAAAATATTGTTTTACACAATAAAAACACTTTTTTCAAAAAAATTGTGCTTTCAAATAAAAAAACTACATAAATTGGGTATCACCGTAATCGTCTCAACCCACAGAGTAAAACTAACTTGTCACGGATACTGCATGGTGAACGCTATTAAAAATAAAAATAAAAAACACTGCTAGGATTGCAGTATTTTCTTCACCCTGCCTTCCAAAAAACGGATTTAAAAGCGATCATAAAGTCTTGTGCCCCTCAAAAATGTTACCAATAAAAACGTCAACTCATCCCGCAAAAAAAAGTCCCTAAACAGCTCCATAAACAGAAAAATAAAAAAGTTATGGCTCTCAGACTGCGGTGATGCAAAAACGTGTTTTCCTTTTCAAATAAAAGTGTTTTTATTGTGTAAAAGCAGTAAAACATTAAAAAAATATACAAATGTGGTATCGCTGTAATCGTATCAACCTGCTGAGGAAAACTAGCATGTCATTTATACCGCACAGTGACCGCTGTAAAAAATAAAAATAAAAAACACTACCAGGATTGCTGTATTTTGTACAAAATGCCTCACAAAAACCTTAATAAAAAGTGATCAAAGCATCACATGCCCCCCATAATGGTACCAATAAAAACATCAACTCATCTCGTAAAAAACAAGCCCACAAGCAGCTCCATATGCAAAAAAATTAAGAAAGCTATGGCTGTCAGAATAGGACAACATAAAAACGCAACTTTTTATAAAACTCGCTTCTATTGTGTAAAAGTAATAAAACATAAAAAACTATATAAAATTTATATCATTGTAATTGTACCGACCCCCATAGTAAAGTTATCCCGTCATTTATCCCGTATGGCGAATACTGTAAAAATTAAGCCCAAAAACAATGGCGGAACTGCGTTTCCCCCCTCCATTTCCATGGCCCAATGCTAAAAAAAAACTACGGAACACCTGTGCGCCCAAAATGCACAATACACCCTTAGATGAGATCCCTGAGGGGTGTTGAATCCAAAATGGGGAAACTTCTGGAAGGTTTCACCTGTTCTAGTACTTTGGGGGCTTTGCAGATGCGACATGGCCCCACCAATATCTGTGCGCCAAAAGCCAAATAGCGCTCCCTCCCTTGTACCCCCTGCCATGCGCCCAAACAGCAGTTTACACCCACATGTAGGGTATTGCCGAACTTGGAAGAAATTGCGTAACACAATTTTGGGTCTCTCTTTCCAAGATTCCTTGTAAAAATTAAAAAATTTCAGCTAAAATTGCAGATTAATGAAAAAAAAATATAATTTTTTATTTTCAGAGGCCGAACGCTAAAAAAAATTTGTGAAACCCTGTGGGGTCTATATACTCACTACACCTCTGGATATATTCCGTAAGGGTGTAGTTTCCAATATGGGGTCTTTTTAGGGTATTTATTAATTTTGGAACCTTAAGGGTGACCGCAAACCAGAAATGGCCCCTAAATAAAATTGTAATGAAATGATGCCCCAGATTCCAGTAGGTTCCTCCTATTCTGGGGCTTGTGGTTGAGCCAAATAATCCACTAGGCCACATATGGGATATCTCTGAAAACGGCAGAATCTGGGAATCAATATTAAATTTGCATTTCCCTCATCACATTTACCGTAAATTCTTGTCAATAATGCATAAAAAATTTAAAATCTGCAAAAAAGATGAAATTTTGAAATTCCCTTCCACTTTGCTTTAATTCCTAGCGAAACACCTAATGGTTAATAAACTTCCTAAATTCTATTTTGAATAAATTTTAAGGGTTAGTTTCTTAGATGAGGTCATTTAATGGGGGTATCTAACATACAGGGTCAATCAAAGTCACGTTAGAACTGGACTGGTCCCTAAAAATAATGTATATTGCAAATTTTTCTTGAAAATTTGAAAATTACAAAAAAATTTATAAGCCCCCTAATGTCGTAAAAAAAAAAGACAATTTAAAAAAATTATGTCCAAACTACAGCAACATATGGAAAGATGCTAGTTATAAACTATTTTGTGTGAAAAAACTATCTGTCTTACATGCAGAAATTTATTGAAGTTTGAAATTGGTAAATTTTTCACATTTTTCACCATAATTTGATATTTTACACAAATAAACAATCATTTTTTGACCAAAATTTCTTACTATCTATAGCAAAAATGTGTCACGAGAAAACAATCTCTGAAATCACATGGATATGTTTAAAGTGTCAAAAAGTTATTCTCACATAAAGTGACACATGACAGATTTCAAAAATAGGGCTCTGTCAGAGAGGCCAAAACTGGCTCCGGCGGTAAGGGGTTAAGTTTTAGCTCCTTAGGGTGTCCGCAAACCTGTAATGGCGCCTAAAGAAAATCATATTGAAAATGAGACCCCAAAGTCCGGTAGATGCTCCTCCTATTCTGAGGCCTGTGGTTTAGCCAAATAGTGCACTAGGGCCACATATGGGATATCTCTGAAAACAGCAGAATCTGGGGAATTGATGTTGAGATGCATTTCCCTTGTCACATCTACCATGTTCTTGTGAATAATGGATAAAAATTGTAAATCTGCAAAAAAAAGTAAAAAATTTTTAAATTTCACCTCCACTTTACTTTAAACACCTAAAGGGGTTTAATACATTTCCCCTAAATTTCCTACTTTAAAAAACTTTTTAAGGAGGTAGTTTCTTAATTTATTTTTGGGTATCTAACACCCCCGGTCCTCAAGCCCTCAGAACTGGACGGTCCCAAAAAATATATTTTGGAAAAAGTTCTTAAAAAATTAAAAATGCTACTAAATTTCTAACCCCCTAATGTTCTAAAAAATATAAAACTTTTAAAAAATGCCCCAACTTACTTTAGACAATGGTAGCTGCTAGTTAAAACTTTTTGAGTGAATAACTATCTGTCTTACAAGCAAAAATTTTTTTGAAGTTAAAAATGGAAAAATTTTTCAAATTTTTTCACGATATTTTTGATTTTTTTTCCAAAAATAAACAAGGTTTTTTTGGGACCAAAATTCTTTTAACTTAAAGCACAATTGTCACGAGAAAAATCTCAAATCACATGGATATTTTAAATGTCAAAAATTTTTTCCCCAAAAAAGTAAAAGATCCAATTTTAAAAATGGGCCGTCAAGAGGGCCAAAACTGGGTCCACATGACGGGGTTTAAAAAACGAAGTAAATCACCCATTTACCCTTAAAAAGAAAACACACCTTTACTTTATACACGCAAAATTTTTTTTGGTTAAATTTTAAATAAAAAAAACTTTGAACTTTTATTCTTCGTCTATTTACGGAAAAAATTTTTTATTAAAAGGGCAAGGGGAAAAAGAAAAAAACTTCGTAAAACCTCAAAAACTTTGTATTCATTTGACATGAATTTCATCCAAACCCCATAGAGATGAAGGACTTTTTTTTCTGACCATAAATTTTAAAGAGAAAAAAAAACCCAAAACCACATGGAAAACCTCATGGGGGGTTTTTTTTTCCTTCTTCATCAACAAGTACACAATGGCGAAATTGAGGAAGTCATCTTTTTTTTTACCCCCAACAAACAAAGTCACATATTTTCATGTAGAATTTTACCGAAAATCCACATTGCATTTACTCACGTCTGACATACATTTCCAAAATTTAATGCTGGATTTACACCACTTAAACCCCAGCCCATTGTTTTTCCAATGCAAAAAACACGTCCAATGTGCAAATGATTTAAAAAAAAAAAAAAATTAAAAAAGAAAAAAAAGTCACTCAATTTTTAGGGAAAATTCACGCGAATCCCAAATTCAGCATCAAATCAAGTTAACAATTTAAAATCTGCATCTAAAAAACTGTTTAATCAGTGGGATTTAAAGGGGGTTTTCCACTACATTATTCATCTTACCTCTCCGTTT
>JAODAL010074125.1:0-14487 GCA_025379985.1 Phyllomedusa bahiana
CTCCTTTTTGGGCGGAACCCTCTTTCCCCCCTCCTCTAAGAAATTGGGGGGAGCGGGGCCCGGTGGGCGGAGCCCTTTTTTCCCGCCTCCTCTGAGCAGATGTGGGAGGGGCGCGGTTTCTGTGGGCGGAGCCCTCTTGTCCCCGCCTCTTCTAAGCAGATGTGGGAGGAGCGCGGTCCCGGTGGGCGGAGCCCTCTTGTCCCCGCCTCCTCTGAGCAGATGTGGGATGGGCGCAGTCTCTGTGGGCGGATCCCACTGGTCCCCGCCTCCTCTAAGCACGTGGAGGACGCGGTCCCGGGTGGGGGGAGCCCTTTTGTCCCGCCCCCCTTTGACTTTTTTCGTTTCTGGCTGTTTTTTTTTCTCCGGGTTCTGATAAGATCTTGGTTTTTCTAATTTCCTCTTTTTCTTCGTCTCTTTCCTCTCCCGGTTTGTTGGACCCGGGGGCCCCCTCACTCGTCAGTAAGCGCAGCAGCAAAGGAGTTAACAGGACCAGAGAGGAGCTCTGTCCCGCTGCTCCCTTCACTGTGGAGTCCGAGGGGGCGGAATCTGGACCCCCTCGAGGGCAGGGCTTAACAGCCACATGACTCCTCCCCTACGGAAGTTTGGATTGTTCCGGATTTTGCCGCCCACCTTTAGCAACATCGGCTGCTTTCCTTCAGAATTTATGTAACGCGGCGCTGGAGCCGCTCCAACCCCAAAACCAGAGGGGAGCGAGGCCTCAGGCGCTGGAGCCGCTCCAACCCCAAAACCAAAGGGGAGCGAGGCCTCAGGGGTGGAGCCGCTCCAACCCCAAAACCAAAGGGGGGCAGGCCCCAGGGGGGGGAGCCCTTTCCCAAACCCCCAAAAAAAAGGGGAGCGAGGGGCCACGCTGGAGCCGCTCCAACCCCAAAACCAAAGGGGAGCGAGGCCTCAGGCGGTGGAGCCGCTCCAACCCCAAAACCAAAGGGGAGCGAGGCCTCAGGCGCTGGAGCCGCTCCAACCCCAAAAACAAAGGGGGGGAGGGGTCGGCCTGGACCTCCAACCCCAAAAACAAAGGGGAGGAGGCCAGGCGCTGGAGCCGCCCAACCCAAAAAATAAAAGGGGGGCGAGGGCCAGGCCTGGGGCCCTTTCCAACCCCAAAAACAAAGGGGAGCGAGGGCTCAGGCGCTGGAGCCGCTCCAAACCCCAAAAACAAAGGGGAGCGGGCTCAGGCGCTGGAGCCGCTCCAACCCCAAAAACAAAGGGGAGCGAGGGCTCAGGCGCTGGAGCCGCTCCAACCCCCAAAAAAAAAGGGGAGCGGAAACTCAGGCCTTGGGCCCTCCAACCCCAAAACAAAGGGGAGGGGCCCAGGGGCTGGAACCCCGCCCCAAACCCCCAAAAAAACAAGGAGCGAGGGCCACCCCTGGAGCCGCCCAAACCCCAAAAATAAAGGGGAGCGAGGCCTCAGGCGCTGGAGCCGCTCCAACCCCAAAAATAAAGGGGAGCGAGGCCTCAGGCGGTGGAGCCGCTCCAACCCAAAAACAAAGGGGAGCGAGGGCTCCGGCGCTGGAGCCGCTCCAACTCCAAAAACAAAGGGGAGCGAGGCCTCAGGCGCTGGAGCCGCTCCAACCCCAAAAACAAAGGGGAGCGAGGCCTCAGGCGCTGGAGCCGCTCCAACCCCAAAAATAAAGGGGAGCGAGGGCTCAGCCTGGAGCCCCCCAACCCCCAAAAAAAAGGGGGGAGCAGGGCTCAGGCGCTGGACCCGCCCAAACCCCAAAAAATTGGGGGGGGACGAGGCCTCAGGCGCTGGAGCCGCTCCAACCCCAAAAATAAAGGGGAGCGGGGCCCTCAGGCGGGGGGACCCCGCCCAAACCCCCAAAAAAAGGGGAGCGAGGCCTCGGCGGGGGGGGACCCCCCAAAACCCCAAAAAAAAAGGGAGCGGGGCCTCGGGCTGGAGCCGCCCCAAACCAAAAAACAAAGGGGAGCGGGGCCCTCGGGTGGGGAGCCCAAGCTCCCAAAAAGGAAAACCGCCGGGGGCCCACCCCCCCCCCGCCCGGGGGGCTTGGATCACATGGTCGATTGGGGATGATTCCACTCTAAAGGAGCTTTTTCCCCCCACTCCCCCCTTGCACCCAAGGGTTTGTATCTGCCCTTTTCCCAAATCATTAAAAACAGGGTTGGCGTGCCCCTCCAACCCCCTACATACCTTCATGGTTAATCGGGCCCTTTTCCCCCTCCTCCAACCTGTAGGGAGCGCATCCCCCCCTACATACCACATCTTGCGTCCAGACCCCCCCTCCCCCCATACAACATGGCTAGTCCAACCCCTTTCCCACCCCCCCCCCCCCCCCCCTCCCCCACATACAGGGTTTTACTCCACCCCCAAACCCCCATATATATAGTTGAGGCCGGGCTCCTCACTCTACATACAGTGCACCCCCAGCGCCCTCCCCCCTCTATATAAACCCCACTCAGTTTTTCCCCCCCTCAATATAAACCCCTCTCAGGTTTCCCCTCCCCTCATATAAACCCCCATCTGCGGGTTTCCCCTCCCCCTCTATAAAGCCCCATCGCGGGTTTCTCCTTCCCCTCATATAAAGCCCCATCTGCGGGTTTTTCCCTCCCTCTATATAAAGCCCCATCGCAGTTTTTTCTCTCTGACATAAATCAGACAAAACCCCCCCTGTTTAGGTCAATTAGGGCCCAAAAATTATTTCTTTCCCCAAAGCAGAAAAATAATGGAGAATTTTTAAGGCATTTTTTTTACTTTATAAGGGGGAGAAACCTCAGAGGGGGCTTTATATAGGGGGGAGGGAGAAACCCAGAGGGGGGCTTTAAAAAGAGGGGAGGGAGAAACCGCAAGGGGGCTTTAATAAAGGGGAGGGAAAAACCCTGCAGAGGGGGTTTTATTAAAAAAGGGGAGGAAAACCCTGCGATGGGGCTTAAAAAAGGGGGGGGAAAAACCTCAGAGGGGGCTTTAATAGGGGGGAGGAAAACCGCAGATGGGGCTTTATATAGGGGGGGGGAAAAAAAACCTGCAGAGGGGGGCTTTAAAAGCGGGGGGGAGAAACCTGCAATGGGGTTTTATATAGCGAAGGGAAAACCTGCAGATGGGCTTTATATAGCAGAGGGGGAAAAAAACCCTGCAGATGGGGCTTTATCTAGAGGGGAGGGAAAAACCTGCGCTGGGGCTTTAATAGAAGGAGGGAAAAACCTGCAGTTTGGGGCTTATATAGAGGGGAGGGAGACCGGGGTTAAACTGTATAGGGTAGATACCCCCCCCCCAACATTGTTGACCCAGACCCAACCAAAAACCACCCCCCCCCCCCTCTCCATACATGGATGATCGAGTCCGGTCCCCTCATACATACACACACGGTTGGGTCCCGCCCCTTCTTCATCCTCGGTTTTCGCGCTGATCCGGGGCGGCCGCCGCTATTACCACAAAGGCGAAGAGGAAATGAGAACCAGGAACTTTATTGCAATCATTGCCCCGAGGGGCAGATACCAAGTGTCAAACAGATGCCCCCGAGCCCGCGTGTGGCCGTCCGCCCGGGGGTCCATGCAGTAACCTTATAAAACATAACGTGGCGCTAACTTAATCAGCGGCTCCCTGTCGGCGCGGGCACTACAGATACCAGCACCCCCCGGCCCCCTCTCTGCGCAGGGAGGCTGCAACACAACATGACCCCCGGGCCCCCTGGAACCCACCAGCAGACGCTTCTCCTCCCTCCCCCCTCACAACCTAGTCCCACTGCCACAGACCTCCTTGCAGTCACATGGTCGGGGGGGGGGCCTTTATGGCTGAGTTCACACGGGGGCAAAACGTTGGGGGCCCCCCCAAAGGGTCGGGAAGCGGTCTTAAAAACTGCGGCCCTCGAGCTTTTGGGGAAAAACAAACCCCACATGCCCAATTATAGATTATATAAATGCATGATGGGAGTTGTAGTTTTCCAACAGCTGGTGGGCCACAGTTTGCAGACACCTGGTCTAGAGCCACCAACGTGACCTTTTAAAGGGCCCAGCACCCCCCCCCCCCCATGACATACCCAAAGGGGGGATGGGGAAATGTTGTCTTGAGCAAGAAACTTTCAAGAGGGGGGGCCCAGCGGGGGGGGTACAACCCTTAATAAGGGTCTAACATCACAGAACCCTTCAAGCAGGGGGCGGCCCCGACAGCGCCGTGCCACATTGCCCATAGCAGAGAGGAGGGGGTCCGGCCGTCATTCCCGGGGTCTGGGGGGGGGGATCACACAGGGTCCAGTAGTGTAAAAAGCAGGAGGGGCCCCGGCCGCATTATCTCTTGGCTCTTACGAAATACAAGGCGTTGGTTTTGGGGTAATATTTCACGTTCTGTTTTTTGTCCATGAGCCCCCCGAAGATGATGAGCTCCCCGCGGCCCTGCACCACCGTGTGCAGACTGGTCTCCGGGGGCCCCACCACCGAGCTGCTGCTGAAGAGCTTCCACTTGACGCGGCCCCGCTCCCGGGTGCCTTGAATGTCCAAGGCGTACATCTGCATGGGCTTGCAGTTCATACTCTGATACAAGGGCTTCCCCAATCACGACTGGCGGGTGGGTCCGAGCGGGGGCGATGGGGGGGGAGGATGGGCCCCCACCTGGGGCCGGCCCGACGGGCCCCCCTTTGGGGCCGTGCTGGGAGAACCGGGGGAGGTGAGGGCGGGGGGGCTGACGGGGTTGGCCGCCCCCTGTGATGATGATGATGGGTTTCGGGGGGGGACCAGGCCCGCACCCTCCACCCCCCCGCGGGCCCCCGCGACACCGGCTCCCAATACAGATGTGGGGGGGGCGTGGGCGCCTTTTTCGCTCGGGGGGGTCCCGAAGGTCCCGGCCCCCGCTTTCCTTGGGGTCCTCTGCACCCGGACACAGGTCCTTCTGCTCGGGCAGAACCCCGCGGGCGGGGCCTGTGCCACCGCTGCACGGGGGACAAGACGGCAGGGGGCTTTTCCCAAAGCTGCAGCAGGCGACACACTGCCCCCATTGAGGGGCAGGGGAAAAAGCCGCCCCCCGTGCCCGGGGACAGGCTGCCTTCACGGGAACCACCCCCCGTCTGCCTGGGGGGCCGGGGACGGAGGGTGCCCCAGCGGCCATTGACACAGGGGGCTTCATCCGGGGCCGGACGGGGAGTTTGGGGCGTACTCTCTCTCCCGGACCTTCGGTGGAGTCGCGCTGATCGGTGAAGGACGGGAATTCAGGCTTGGACTGAGAGGAGCTCGCCCGCTGGGTGCCTGACTGAAGACCACCACACACTGGCCCACCTGCGAGAGAGGAGGGCACGGTTACTGCGGCCACCACCATGTGACCCAACCCCCCCACAAGAGGCACTTTCCCAACGCCGGTGGGGACCCCAGCTCCGCGCCCCTGCTCCTCTTCTCCCACCAATTTTTTTACTGCTGCCCCCAGGTCCAGGGACTCGTCTTCAAAGTCACACCCCGGGGTCCTTAAAGACTAAAAAAAGGGAAGATTGCTGAGGCCGCAGCACCACAGCCCCCGGGTATCCCACCCCCACCGCCTGCAGAAGGCCGAAACACCACAGCCCCCGTGGTATCCCACCCCCGCCCCCACCGCCTGCAGAAGGCCGCAGCACCACAGCCCCCGTGGTATCCCACCCCCGACGCACTCAGAGGGTGGCAACCCCCGCCCCACCCGCAGCACTACAGCCCCTGGGGTATCCCACCGCCCACAGAGGGCCACAGCACTACAGCCCCCGGGGGGGGTACCCCCCACGCCCCACTGCCCGGGGGGGGCCCCCACACTACATCCCCCCGGGGTACCCACCCCCCCCCCCCCCACCGCCCGCAGAAAGCCAAACACTACAGCCCCTGGGGTATCCCAAACCCCCGCAGAAGGCCGAAATACTACAGCCCCTGGGGTATCCCACCCCCACCCTGGCCACCACCACCCGCAGATGGGCCCCAGCCCCTACCCCCCCGGGGGATCCCAAACCCCCCAGAAGGGAAACACTAAGCCCCCGGGGGACCCAAAGCCCTACCACCCCCCCCCCCCCCCCCCCACAACACTAAACCCGCCACAAAACCCCCCGCAAGGGAGCACCAACCCCCCTCCCAGCCCCGAAAACCCGCCCGCCCCAAGCCCCCAAGGCAAAACCACCCCCCAGACGGGAGCCCGCCGGGCCCCAGACAGATGTGGTGAACTCACAGCATTTGGTTTTCCTCCGCAGCCGCCCAGGATCAGGATGGTCTCATTGTCAATAACAATCTGGAAGAGGGAAGGAAATCACCCGTCAGCCGGCGCCACCCACCCATCAGGAGGGCAGAGGCACTAGAGGCCAAACCGGGACGTCCTCCTCGGGTGAGGGTGGGGCCCCCACAGGTTTGGTTTGGACCACGACCACTGCCATTCCCCGCACCCAGCCTTGCTCCGAAGAGACGCATTTTAGCCCCTGCCCCCGGGCCCCACACGGGACCCCCAGCAGGGGAACAGACTTTCATCTGCCCCCCCAGGATCCCCCGAAGACGATCATCTTATCCCCGATCACACAGGAGGAGTGGCCGGCCATCGGCGGCGGCCCGTGGGTGGTCACAATGCAGTTCCACCTGGAAGAACGGCCCCTGGTTAATACAGTGAGATGGCGACGATGGACGCCGGACCCTCGCATCAGAGGGAGGCGCGGCGGCGGCGATGGACCACGGCACCTCGCATCAGAGGGAGGCGCGGCGGCGGCGATGGACACCGGACCCCCCGACAAGGGAGGCCGGGGGCGGGATGGACCCCGGGCCCCCGCAAACAGAGGGAGGCGCGGCGGCGGCGGCGATCGACCCCGGACCCTCGCATCAGAGGGAGGCGCGGGGGCGGGGGGGCGATCGACCCCCGGAAACCCCCATCAGAGGAGGCGCGGCGGCATCGAAACCCCGCCCCGCATCAGAGGAGGCGCGGCGGGGACAGGACCCGGACCCCGCATCAGAGGACGCGGCGGCGACGATGGACACCGGACCCTCGCATCAGAGGGAGGCGCGGCAGGACCCAGGACTGAGCTCTGCGGAGCCCGGAAGATGAACCACAGACGAAATATGGCGGCCACAACCCACCCGGAGCGGTGACTGACTGGACATCCAGTCCCCCCTCTTTCCCCCCCAATGACGGCACGAGGCCACCACCCCCTGCCCCACCAGTGACGGCACGAGGCCGCCACCCCCCTGCCCCCCATGACGTCACGTTTCCCCGCCCCGTCCCCATGACCACGTGGCCGCCCCCCCTTTCCCCCCCGTGACGCACGTGGCCCCCCGCCCCCCCCATGACGTCACGTGGGCCCCCGCCCCCCCCAGTGACGTACGGGCCCCGGGCCCCCCCCCCATGACTCCTGGCCCCCCGCCCCCCCCATTGACGCCGTGGCCCCGCCCCTTTGCCCCCCCCCCCCCCACAGGGCGTCACGCGCCGCCGTCCCTGCCCCCCCAGTCCAACCCACCCCCCAGGGACCACATCTTACCGTTTTTTTAAAGGAGAACGTAAATCCTCAAAGAAGCGCTCCGCGATTAAGGGATACGGGCTGGGCGCTCCATCCCCAAAAAGAACCCACTCCGACACGACCAGTGTGGCCCCGGCCTTGGGAGACGGATAGGAACCTGCGAAAACACGAGGGGCGACGTTCATCCACCAGTGACTGAAGGCGGCTCCCAGAACCCCCTTACTGGGATCACTGGGAGTCCGTCCTGGTTCGCCCCAGCTCCCCGGGGATCTGCTTAGATCCGGAGGTTTACAAAATCCTCCACTAGAACAAGCCTAAATATAGCCCCCCTCCCCCCCCAGACTGGGGAAACCAAAAGAACCATGGGAAAAATCCCACCCTTTTCCCCCCGGGGGAACCCGGCAGAACCAGCAAAACCTCTCGGAGCCGACACCTTTAAAAGACGGGGACAAACCGGGGGCCCCAGAGGATGAAGGGGCCCAAAAGGGGAGGTTCTCCCATACATGGAGGGGGCCTGGCACTCCCCCTAATTCCCCGAACTTTGGCTTGGGGGAAACCCCGGTGCCACGGGGGTGGGGGGCAAAGGGAGCACATCAGAGGACGCCCCCAAACCCCAAGGGCCAAGGTCGGGCCCCCGAGCACCACGCTCCCCCCCCGGTATCGGGAGGAAGACACAGGGCGGCACTCCCCGGGGCTGGGGCTCGCGACGAACCCCACCTCAGAACCTCCGGCCCCTCCCTGGGTCGAGCTGGGGGCAGTCAGGAAAGGGGAATCCCCGGGCCTCGACCATTCCAGTATTGGGACACAGACTGACGCAAAGGAACAGAAACTGCAGCGACCCCCCCCAAACACCTAATGCACCGCGCACTCACCGGACGCCAGGGGCCGGATCCCCCTTGCGTTGAGGGCCAACCCAAAGGTCATTGAAGCGGGGTTAACGCTGCCCGGGGGCAGCCGCCAAAAAACGTACAAGGGCTGGTTGGAGTCGATAACAAGACCTGGCGGAGACAAAAAAGTCAAACAGGGGAAACCCAAACCCCCCTGATCCCCCACCACAGGGGAGCACCCCCCAGAGTCCCCCACCACAGGGGAGCACCCCCCAGAGTCCCCCACCGCAGGGGAGCACCCCCCACCACAGGGGAGCACCCCCCACCACATGGGAGCACCCCCCAGAGTCCCCCACCACAGGGGAGCACCCCCCACCACAGGGGGGCCCCCCCCCACCCGAGAGGAGCCCCCCCAGTGTCCCCCACCCCAAGGGAGCAAACCCCCCACCCGCAAGGACGCCCCCCCCCACAGAGGAGCCCCCCCAATCCCCCCCCCACAGGGGAGCACCACCCACCGCAGAGGAGCGCCCCCCAGAGTCCCCCACCACAGGGGAGCACCACCCACCCACAGAGGAGCGCCCCCCAGAGTCCCCCACCACAAGGGAGCACCACCCACCCACAGAGGAGCGCCCCCCCAGAGTCCCCCACCACAGGGGAGCACCACCCACCCACAGAGGAGCCCCCCCAAGTCCCCCCCCAGGGGAACCAACCCACCCACAGAGGACGCCCCCCAAGTCCCCCACCACAGGGGGGCACCACCCACCCACGAGGAGCCCCCCCAAGTCCCCCACCACAGGGGGGCACCCCCACCCACAAGGGGCGCCCCCCAATCCCCCACCACAGGGAGCACCACCCACCCACAAGGGCGCCCCCAAGTCCCCCACCACAGGGGGCACCACCCCCCACAGAGGGGGCCCCCCCCCGAGTCCCCCCCCACAGGGACACCACCCACCCACAGAGTAGCGCCCCCCAGAGTCCCCCAACCCACGGGAGCACCACCCACCCACAGAGGAGCGCCCCCCAGAGTCCCCCCCCACAGGGGAGCACCCCCCACCCCCACAGGCGCGCCCCCCAGAGTCCCCCCCCACAGGGACACCACCCCCCACAGAGGGCCCCCCCAAGTCCCCCACCACAGGGACACCACCCACCGCAAGGAGCGCCCCCCGGCCCCCACCACAGGGGGCACCACCCCCCGCAGAGGAGCGCCCCCCAGAGTCCCCCACCACAGGGGAGCACCCCCCAGAGTCCCCACCACAGGGGACACCCCCCCCCACAGGGGGGCGCCCCCCATCCCAAGGGGCACCCTCCACCCCAGAAGCACCCCCCACCCGCAAGGAGCACCCCCCAAGTCCCCCACCACAAGGGGCCCCCCCAAAACCCCCCCGCAGAGGACGCCCCCCAGATCCCCACCACAGGACACCCCCCACCCCAAAAAGGCCCCCCCAAATCCCCCACCACAGGGGACACCCCCCCCCCAGAGGAGCGCCCCCCAACCCCCCCCCACAGGGGACACCCCCCACCCGCGAGGGGCCCCCCCAAGCCCCCACCACGGGGCACCCCCCCCCCCAGAGGAGCGCCCCCCCGAGTCCCCCACCACAGGGGGCACCCCCCACCCCGAGGGGACCCCCCCGAGTCCCCCCCACAGGGGACCCCCCCACCCCAGAGGAGCGCCCCCCAGATCCCCCACCCCAGGGAGCACCCCCCACCCCAGAGGGGGACCCCCCACCACAGGGGAGCACCCACCACCACAGGGGAGCTCCCCCCACCCGCAGAGGAGCGCCCCACAGAGTCCCCCACCACCGGGGAGCACCCCCCAGAGTCCCCCACCGCAGAGGAGCACCCCCCACCCGCAGAGGAGCCCCCCCACCCGCAGGGGAGCGCCCCCCACCCGCAGGGGAGCGCCCCCCACCCCCCCATGGGGCGCCCCCCACCCGAAGGACGCCCCCCACCCCAGGACGCCCCCGACCCCAAGGAGCCCCCCCACCCACAGGGGGGCGCCCCCCAAGCCCGCCCACCCCAGGGCGCCCCCCAGAGCCCCCCCCCCACAGGGGACGCCCCCCCAAGTCCCCCACCCACAGGGGGCGCCCCCCAGAGTCCCCCCACCCACGGGGACGCCCCCCAAGCCCCCCCACCCCGGGGGACCCCCCACCCAAGGGGAAAAGGGGCGCCCCCCCCTCCCCCACCACAGGGAGGCCCCCCACCCCAAGGGGGGGCGCCCCCCAATTCCCCCACCACAGGGGAGGCCCCACCACCGCAGGGGAGCGCCCCCCCCCCCAGAGTCCCCCCACCACAAGAGAGTGCCCGACGGGACAACGCCCAAAACAGGGGGGGGGACAAGACCCTCCCCCCCCCAATCGCCCGCGGGGGCCCCTCCGCTCCCCCCCCCCCCCCCCAGTCCTGGGGCCCCCCGCTCCCCCCCCCCCCCCCAATCTCCTTCCTCCCTCTCCCTCCCCCCCCCCCCCCCATCGTCGCTGGGCCCTCCCTCTCTCCCCCCCCCCCCCCATCCGCTGGGCCCCCCCCCCCTGTCTCCCCCCCCCCCCCTCCCCCTCTCGCTCCCCCGCTCCCCCTCCCCCCCCCCCCCCATCGTCGCGGGGGCCCTCCCTCCTCCTCACCCCCCCCCCCCCCCACCCGCGGGGCTCTCCGCCTTCCCCCCCCCCCCCCCCATCGCGGGGCCCCCCCCCCCCCCCTCTCTCCTCCCCCCCCCCCCCCCATCGCGGGGCCCTCCGCTCTCTCCTCCCGCCCCCCCCCCCCCCCATCGCTGGGCCCTCCGCTCCCCCTCTTCACCCCCCCCCCCCCCCCCCCCCCCCCCATCGCGGGGGCCCCCCCCTCTCTCCACCCCCCCCCCCCCCCCATCCGGGGCCCCCGCCCCTCTCCCCCCCCCCCCCCACGCTGGCCCTCCGCTCTCTCCTCACCCCCCCCCCCCCCCATCGCTGGGCCCCCGCTCTCTCCTCACCCCCCCCCCCCCCCCCTCCGGGCCCTCCCCTCTCTCCCCCCCTTTCCCCCCTCCCCCCCCCCCGGCCCTCCGCTCTCTCCTCCCCCCCCCCCCCCCCCCCCCCAACGCTGGGCCCTCCGCTCTCTCCTCACCCCCCCCCCCCCCCATCGCTCTCCCTCCCCTCCCCCACCCCCCCCCCCCCCCCCCCCCCCCCCACCCCCCCCCCCCCCCTCCCCTGCCCCCCCCCCCCCCCCCCCCCTCCCCTGGCCCCCCGCTCTTCTCCCCTTTTCCCCCCCCCCCCCCCCCCCGACCTCCCCCTCTCCTCACCCCCCCCCCCCCCCCCCGCGGGGGCCCTCCGCTCTCTCCCACCCCCCCCCCCCCCATCGCGGCCCTCCCTCTCCCTTCACCCCCCCCCCCCCACTCGGGGGCCCCCGTCTTCCTCCCCCCCCCCCCCCCCATCGCTGGCCCCCCTCTCTCCCACCCCCCCCCCCCCCCCCCTCGCGGGGGCCCCTCCGCTCTCTCCTCACCCCCCCCCCCCCCCCCCATCGCTGGGCCCTCCGCTCTCTCCCCCCACCCCCCATCGCGGGGTCCCTTTCCCCTCACCCTCACCCCCCCCATCGCGGGGCCCCCGCTCTCCCTCACCCCCCCCCCTCGCGGGGGGCCTCCGTCCTCCCCTCACCCCCCCCCATCGCGGGGCCCTCCCCCCTCTCCTCACCCCCCCCCAACGTGGGCCCTCCGCTCCCCTCCTCACCCCCCCCATCCGGGGGCCCCTCCGTCTCTCCTCACCCCCCCCCCATCGCTGGGCCCCTGCTCCCCCCCTCATCACACCACACTCACGGGTTAAAGAACGCGGGGGTAGGGGGGTCCCGGGGTACGGGTAGGTCCGGCTCTCCCACTGAATATTCCCACTGGACACTTTGATGAACCGGGAACTGGTGAGCGACCCCCTGAGCAAGGGGCAGTGTTAAAGGCACACATCACAGACTGACCGCCCCCCGCTGCACACGCACTCACCCTTGATGAGCCGGTACCACTGCTTACACACCAGGGCGGCGGTCTTATGTTCCTGGTAAGGAACGGGAAAGGACAGGATGTATCCACACCTCCCCGGCAGCCGCCACGACCGCTCCTGCCTGGCCCCCCGTCATGCGCCATCGAGGGCCATCAACGCGTCGTTTTTCCACTCTCGAGAGCGGGCCATGGCCCTGCCGGGGAGAGGGAGGTGAGGCCGACCCCCCGCTCCCCCCCGATCACCCAAGTGCGCGGACCCCACCCCCACCAAAGGACCGGAAGCAGGAACACTGGAACTAAAAAGTAAAGCACCACCCAACTGCAGAAACCTCGGAAGGGGAAGGGGGCGGCAAGGAGTCACTGTCGGGGGAATTCAGGGGCAGCAGTGACGGGAATTAGCACTGAGCAGAGCAACCTCCGATATCACACAGTGCACCCCAACAACCCTGGCGGGCGCAGGGGGGGATGTACAGGGGGGAGGTCCAGGTACATGGGGGGAGGGGGGGAGGACCCCCAGGCGAGTACAGGGAAAGGGCCAGGTAAGGGGGAAGGGGGCCCCCGCGCAGGACAGGGGGGGTCCAGGGACAGGGGGAGGGGTACCCCCAGGCCAGGACAGGAGGAGGGGCAGGGACAGGAGGAGGAGGACCCCCACGCAGGGACGGGGGGGGTACGGGGGGGGTCCAGGGACAGGGGGGGGGGGGGGACACCCCTAAGTGCAGGTACGGGGGGGGGGGGGGGAGGAGGGACCCCCAGGCCAGGGACGGGAGGGGCCCCCCAAGGCGGTACGGGGGGGGGGGGGGGGGGAGGGACAGGGGGAGGGCCAGACAGGGAGGAGGTCCAGGTACAGGGCGGGGGACCCCAAGTTCAGGGACGGGGGAGGGGGGGGGGGGAGAAACGGGGGGAGGCCAGGACAGGGCGGGGGACCCCTAAGTGCAGTCGGGGGGGGGTTTTGAAAGGGGGGAGTCCGGGTACAGGAGGGGACACCAAATTTCAGGTACGGGGGGGGGGGGGGGTGGACAGGGGGGGGCACAGGTACGAGGTACCCCTAAGTTAGGTACGGGGGGGGGGGGGCGGGGAGGAGGAGGGTACAGGGGGGGGTCCGGGTACGGGGCGGGGGGGAGGACACCCCTAAGTCAGGACGGGGGGGGGGGGTTTGGGGGGGGAGAAAGGGGAGGTCCGGTAAGGGGGGAGGAGGGACCCACAGGCGCAGGTACGGGAGGGGACCCCTAAGTGCAGGTTCGGGAGGGGGGGGGGGGGGAGTACAGGGGAACCTGGACAGGGGGGAGAGGGACCCCCCAGGCACGGGTACGGGAAAGGGAACCCCAAGTGCAGTGGGGGAGGGGGGGGGGGGGAGTACGGGGGGAGATCCGGGTACAGGGGGGGGGAGGGACCCCCCAGGCACAGGTACGGGGGGGGACCCCCCTAGGTGCAGTAGGGGAGGGGGGGGGGGGGAGTAAAGGGAGGTCCAGGTACAGGGGGAGGGGGGACCCCCAGCGCAGGTACGGGGAGGGGCCCCCCAGGTGCGGGACGGGGGGGGGGGGGGAGTCCGGGAAACAGGGGGGAGGGGGGACCCCCAGGCCAGGTACGGGGGACCCCTAGGGCAGGAGGGGGGGGGGGGGGGGGGGGGGGGGGGAGGTCCCGGACAGGGGAGGGGGGGACCCCCACGCAGTACGGGAGGGGACCCCTAAGGCAGGGGGGGGGCACAGGAACCGTCCAGCAGAGGACCCGGCAGACCCCTCATCACTTCCAGGAGCCGTCACACTGATGCTGAGACATCCACAGTCCGCGCACAGCCCTGGAGACCCGTCACTGAGGGGAGGAGACCGTCAGCAAGGATGGAGCAGAGCCCAGGAGCAGACATCATACCTCCAGGGAGGCGGTCACCCAGAGGCGGCCCCGGAGCCTCCACCGGCGGGGCGCCCCTTTTTCCCAGCCGGGCAAACCGCTTCCTCTCCAGTCACGGAACCGCCATCTTCACAGCATCAGCGGCGACAGAAGAGGAAGGGCCAGAGCCGGCGGGGAGCGCGCACGCGCGAAAACGTTTCCCCAAGCACTACGACTCACTGGCGCATCCCCGGCCCTGAAGAGAAGGTCGCGGACCTACGCAGGCCGGGGACCTTCCGGAGGCGGGGCCTATGGGAAGGGCAATAACAGAAATCTAGCCTGGGAAAAGGAAGAGCAGAGCAAGGGCCAGGAACCTCCCCCCCCGCCTGGCCCCCCGCCACCAAGTGTCATTAATACTGTGGCTTCCTTTGGGCTCCTCAGGCTCCAGGGGGCCCCTGGCCATTCCTCTCCCTACCAACCCCTTCCCCCA